>SNQJ01S0051492.1:0-12343 GCA_010110895.2 Picea sitchensis | reverse complement strand
TGTGAGCCTTTCCAATACCATGTGAAATGGATGGATGTGTTTGAGACCATTACAGTTAATACCTCCCTAGCTAGGAGGGAGTGTTGATATTATGGTAACTGTGAGAGGTATCAACCTCCATGTGTAACCTCTGACTAGAATAGAATATTTCGGAAGTTAGAGAAACCCTAAATATATGTGTAAAAACCCTAGAAGACAAGTCGACTCAGTAAAATAATTAATATTATAGTGTTAGCCTCTAAAAGGACAAGTCGACCCAGACAAGTGACAAGAACCACTATAAATAGAGGGCGCTTGAGCTCATTTGTACTCACTCACTTCACTCACTTTCTCAAGCATAGCGCAAGTTTGGAGCTACAGTTGCAAGAACATAAAGTGGATCTTTTGGAGTGATTCTTAGTCTCTCTCTCTAGCGCTATCTAGCCTAAGATATGTGCCCTACCTTCTAGTATCTCTTGGTGGTATTCTTGGTGATATTCTTGGTGGTATTCTTGGTAACTGCAACTGCAACTGTTGCAGCTGAGTATTGTTCTTGTTCTGTGGCTTTGGGACTTTTTGTCTGGTGAGCTATCTTTGGAGAAAGATGCGCTCTCTTGGTTATTTGTTGGTTCTAGCGCTGCTTCCAGAACCATTCTATCTAGCAAAGGTTATGGTGCTCGGGGGTGGTTGCGTGCCTATGGTTGGGTGACAATAGTGATGTTGTCTATGGTAAAACAAGCACATCGAATATTTTAACAGGTCCTACTTCTGGAAACTTGTTGGTGGATGGGGGTGGCATCTTTGCTGCATGAGTATTATTACCATCATGATCACTGAAAAGTTTAGCCTCCAAGCACTCTAAAACTGTTGCTCCATCCTCCAATTTAGCCTCTTTTAGATTGTTGTCCCAGGTCACATATGTTTTATCATTCTTCGCCGCTTCGCAATAATGGGACAACAACCTCAAGTTGTAGTGCACATAAATCAAGATTTTTGCCCAGTCTACATTTAGGTTGTTTCTCTTCATGTTTGGGATGAAGATGTAGGTGCTCCAACACCTCTCTACAGAAGAAGTGTTAACAACCTGTGAAAACACCCTCATCGCCAATTTATGTAGATGTGTGGTAGAGGAGCCATACATGTTCCACCGTTCAATAGGATTCAACCTATCTCATCTTTAGTTGCATGTAGGTTAGAAAAGTTTCCATGTCCACTGATGTACTTGTTCAATTCACTTCGTACTTGAGCATAGTTCTCTTCATCAAGGCCAACTTGTCTAATGCAAGCATATACCCATTCTGTACCTCTGGATCTATGTGTGGTTTACTTCTAATCCCACCCCTAGGTGCTGGTTGGGCCAACCAAGATGGCGAATAATATTTTGGTGTAAGGACATATGCTAGGGCATGGAGTGGAACATTTAGATTATCCCACCTTTTGACCACATGTTTATGAATATCATACAAGATCACATTTCTCGACTCAACAATGTCTTTGATTTGGTCTAGCATGCTGTCCATTTGTTGCTCATACACCTCTCTAATCACCCACTGATTTGTATATGCAAACCGAATCAGATTGTAAATGGGCTTGGTGAACTGCAGAACATACCTCTAACGTGTGCCCAAAACTGACCATGATGAATGGTGTCCTCCACCTCCTAAAATTCATGTCTATTAGATGCAGATGCAGCCTTGTCTTCAAACCTTGCCATGAATCACTTGAGACCATACTAGGTAATGCCTCTCTTACCTTCAAAAGGCACCCGAAGGTGAGGTAATAACTAGCAAGTATGGTCTTTGTAATCTTAAGTAGCTCCAACTTTGAGTTATTGTGGAAAATGTAGTGGGCATGGTTATCATTTTCTTCCCTTTCTTGTACAATGTACCAATCCATTTATAATTATGGTCCTTCATCTTAGTAATATCATTCATCAAGAGGTTCAATGTGTGAACCAAACATCTTGACCAAAATATGTTAGGTACATATCCTCAACGATTGCTCCTATTGCCTTGCAATTAGTAGCATTATCAGTGATGACTTGAATGACATTGTACGACCCAATCTCTTGAATGCTTTTAATTAAGAGTTTTGCAATATCAATACTAGTCTTGTAACGTTTTGAGTAGTCATGGGTTGAAAGGAAGACCACACAATTAACAAACATACCAGAAATATTTATCAATTGCGTGCCTTTAACATTTGTCCAACTATCAAATACAATGGATACACCATAATCAGTCCAATCATTTGTAAATTGTCCTAGAGTACTATGGATTTTGGTTCTTTCCTTGTCAAGTCCCATGTTTTTGGGCCTTGGCTTTGTCATACCTGGGGCTCTTGTATCCTTTACTGGCATCGTTGATGGCACGTACCATTTCATGCCAATAGGATGAGGGAAGAACATTGGATGGTATGCTACATGCATAAATAACTCTGAAATTTGTTGCATCCATGTAATCTTTACAACCTTGGTCAAGGAAATCTGATATTGTTCTATGCCTCAAATGCACGTGCAAGAATCCACTAGCATGGGGGATGAGGATCGACCACTAATCATTCTATGTGAGCTCAAGGTCTTAGATTCAACCCTTGATTTTTTGGATTTGTTTTGTGTGGCCTCCTCTTCATTCTTGTATTTGTTTTTATCTTTCACTGGCACTTGATCACAGGTTATTGCTCCTATAGTCTTACCTTCATCACATGGCATAATCCCATAGAGATGCTTTCTCACATGGGTATATGAATCTGTGTAAGTTGATTTACAGTGGGAGCATATAAATTTTGTGGTTCCACCCCCTTTCCTTCCACATACTTCCACAAGGGTGTTGAACTCTCTTTGTGTTTCTCCCCATCATCATTGTCAATTTCATGATCATCACGTTGAACTCTCTTTGTGTTTCTCCCCATCATCATTGTCAATTTCATGATCATCACCCCCTTCCATTTCTTCCCTGTAACAAACATAAAATATATAAATATAAATAAATATAAATAAATTAATAATTAATAATATTTATTAATTATTAATAATGAAATGACATGTCTATTGGTTAAGGGCTCCCCTGCGTGGGTATATATGAAGCCCTCGGTTCTCAGTTGTAATATATCTCATTATTTCATATTCACATTTAGTATATTATCTTTTATGGATTATAACTTGTTGTCTTATTTACATTGATGTTTACATAAGTGAACTGAGTTGTTCACCACAGTATCAGAGCTTCGTTTTTATGATCCTGGCCTTTGGCCCATAGACCATAGGTCAAATTTTGTTGCTTGTGGCAACATCATTGTAGGCCTTTGACCATCCAAATATTCATAGTTTCTAGTTTCTCTGATTTCTGGGTCCTTGGCCAAAAAAAAAAATGACAAAAAAACCATTGGCCATTCAAAGTTAAGAAGTATTTTCATTGTAGATTAAAAAAAATGAATTTCAGAAATTCAGTTGAAAAAATATAAAAAAGAAAAAAATAAAAAAGGTTGATTGACCATCGTTGAAATCGTGAAATCTTTTATTGTGGGGCAGAGTATAGAAACATAATCTATCAACCACCAAATTGTCGTCTTCTAAAAAATTGCAATCCATACAAATTTCATCGTCGTACTTCTAAGTCGTACCATAGCAGTCAATTCGTGTGGATCAAATTGTATTGACCACCACCATAATTATTAGCGATAAGGGAAGCCAGCACAGATTGATTTATAACGAGGAACAATTGCATATATTGGCATTTGTGGAGATAATTCGAAACAATAGCCATCATTTCCTATGCCGTACAACCGCCAAAATTGCTCCCACACACCATCGTTGTTTGTGATACTGATGCCATTTTTCCACTGTTGCACATATACAATTTTTTTTTTATAAACTGCATTAAATATCTGCCCTCCATACCATTGATTATCCGTACGATTTTATTAATTTGCACAAAATATTACGGGTCCTGTCATCCGTACGGTCGTGTTCCTTCCTATCTACGAGCCATCATTAAGGAAAACCTCGCTGCATAAGTTAAATTTGAAGTTCATGAGAATACATTTAAGTTAACAAGAATAATTAAAGTTAAAATTATTTAGGATTATATCTTTTACCCAAAAGTTTATATAAAAAGGATATAAAATATTAAAAGAATTCAGAAAAGAGTCAACATATATATAGAAAGAAAGTCACAAAGTGTACATGTCTTCACTTTTGGAAAAATAAAAGTGTATCATATATTATATGATATATAAATTAAAAGTGACTTTTTGAAGAAGTTTAAATAACGGTGTTGGAGAACTTTATTAAAGAATAATTTAGAATTAAATGACTTTTTTTTGGATCAAGAGGGGAAATCTAAACAATAAACAATTATATATAGTATATATATATATATATATGATTTGATATAATAATTTTAGCTTTAGGAAAAAAAAGGGTGTTATCATAAAATATCGACAAAAAATTAAATGGACAATTCTAAAATGACTAAAGGAAGATTTACTTATGAAGGATGTCCAAATGGTGTATGTTGCATGATGAAAAGGGGAGTATTTAAAGAAGAGAGGTTAATATCATTATCACTTAGACTATAATGAAAATTACATTTATATTGATTTAAAACCACCATATTAATTCCAAAGCAGAATATAATTGAAAAGAAGTATACTTTTCAAATTAAGGGAGTTACAAGTGACGATTGATGAATATCAATATATCTCAATTCCCATGTTAACCATGTATCAAGAAGAGTTGACATCGTACATCAGGTTACCTGGGTTTAAAAGTCTAGGTACCTTCATCTTAAACATAAGTGCCTAGACATTCCCCATATAAGTGTGATGATAACATTACAAGACACTACATCAGGTTTCCACTCTAACTCGTAACATTAGAAGACCAATCCATATCCTCGGCAATTCCTTCAAGAAAAATAAAAGCAATACAAAAAAGAATTTGACAAAGCATCAAGGATAAGATGAAGAAATTTCTCATTTAAGGGAAAACAATAAAAAGCTTCTTAATCAAATCAAGAAGGCTAAGGTTACGATGCAATATGGAAAAAAAAATAGAACAAAAAAAGGAGGATCTCGAAAAAGAATTCAAGAAGAACTTCTTAGAGAAAGAAGAAGAAAATTTTGTTTGAAGAACCTTAATCGAGCTATCAGACAAATCAAAAAAGGAAAGAAGAGAAACTTGAAAAATCCAGACATTAAAGATATCAAAATCAATGCACAAAGAAAGTACTACCAAGAAGCTACAAAATCAACGCTGATAAGTTGGGATACAACCATTGGAAGCCCGTGCACATCTACACTAATCAAACTTACTAATACATATATGAAAACATCTATGCGTGAAGGAAATCATGTTATAAGAACCTTATCGACATCCAAATCATATGAGTAGATATCTTAACTAGTCAGAATATCGATGTCATTCAAGAAGGGAACCACTAATCTATCATCCGAAAAATATTGATACCAAAACAAGTAAATCTCATGATAACCATTCATCGCGGGAAGTGGAAACATTCCACAAGATTGATTTAGGATGGTCTCCACCATTTCACACCTCGGGATACTGAACTCTTCAAGCCACTCATATCGCCTTTGTATCATTAACCTCGACAAACACAAAATGTAGATTCGTATGTAAGACAGGCCGTATCAGTGGATAAGCCTCATAAATGTGTGCTTTGAGAACAAAGCATTTCTAAAGGGGAAGGCTATGTAACAAATATAAATAACTAATAATACTAATAATTAAATTAGGGAAGAGACATGACATGAAAGGTCATGTCTGTTATGAAAGGGCACCCATGGGTATATATGCATCGCTTATTTCACAGTTGTAATATATCTCATTATTTCATATATTCTCATATACATTTTCACATTTTGTCCTTTTGGATTATAACTTGACTGTCTTACTTATACTGGAGCCATAAGTGAACTCCAGTTCACCACATTCCTCCTCTCCATGGTATGTGTCGCCTACTTCTAGTTCTTCCTCATCACTGGTATTTCGTTTTCCCAACATCACTATCATAATTAAAAATGGAACGAAAAGGATAAACCACATACCCATCATGTCAAGAGTTTAAGCCATTAGGTTTCTTTCAATTCACTAGATAACCAAGGTATCATAGATAGGGATCAACGGTGAAAACACAATCAAAAGAGACACATCATTTATCCCGGAAATCCTCATGGGGAGAAAACCAACAAAAACTCCTTAATATAAATATCCAATACAATCCCAAGAGAATAAACCAAACACTGCAGAAAGTCCTCTCCCAAGTAATGTGCCCTCTCTCTCCTTCCCTTCTTCTCCAACCGCAGCCCAAACCTATACCGGATGATCAAGGAGTGAGGAACAAATGAGGCCGGCCCCTATTTCATAATAATCAAGGTGTTGAAGGGAAGTGTCTTTTCACTGGCAGGGATGACTTTTCTTTCTAAGTGGTTAGAACCACCTTAATTAATTCCAAATAATTTCATTTTGCATATTACAATTAGGGTTTGACCGCTAAAGGGGATTTTGGTCATTTACAATGCCTGACATGATCAATCCACAAAAGGGGATTGATCTAATGAATAATACATCAATAATAAATAGAATACTCTTTGCAGTTACAATATTTCAACACATGCTTCTTGAGAATAGCTTGTGGCTTGCAATAGAATGATGGAGAAGGGGAAATGGGAAAGAGTAGGAGAAGAGAACATTTGAGTATTCAACATAGAAAATATACTAGTTTACAACACATGGATTTTGTTTTTTAAAAACAAACACGAATGGGCTTTAGAGCCTACCTCTCTAGCTCTCCAATGGCAGCATTCAATCTCCCTTCCAAGCTCTCACAAATTTGCTCCTCAGCAACTAGCAAGAAGCCCACTCAAAACCCTAGCAAAGATGAGTGAAATGAGAAATAGAATGAGAGCAAATGGAGTGATTGAGTGTTTTAATCAGTGTTACCAACATCGCGATAATATCGCGATGTTGGCGATCTTATTGGCAAATTAGGGTCGACGATATTATCGTTGGAAAAAATCACGCTATTTTCTTCTAGCAATAATTTCGCGAGATTTTCGAAATTGTCGTGATGTTATCGCGAGTCGATGGAAAATGTTGCACGGTTGCGGACATACGTGAAATTAAAGGCGTTTTTTGTGTTTTTTTGGTCATTTTGCAAATAGAGTGTGGGGTTTAGAGAGAAAAGGAGCAAGAGGCGATTTTGCCTTCAACCAAGGACGAGGAGGAGTGGGATTTCATCTATACCATAACCTATTCATTGTGAGGTTGGGATTGATTTCCCTCAAGCAAGGGCGCATTTGCAGGTATGGGCAACAATTTGCACTCTTTTTTTTTTTTAATTTTTGCTATGTTTCCCTCATCTTGGCAGGGAGGGATTGTTTTTATCAACTGCCATCAATTTATTTTGGAGAGTGGATTGTTTTCCAACTTTTATTTTTATTTTTGCAAACTTATGATAGGTTTTGAAATTTGCACATTTTGCAATGCACATTGCCTATCAATTTTCCCCGATTTTGTTACTTGTAGATTGTATTAGTGCCAAGTAGACTGTGGGAGATATACTTTGTAGGTAGATTGTAGAATGCAAATTTGTTTTTTTTTATATGCAAAAAATTTGTGTTTTGAATCTTGAATCTTGATTCTTAAAAAGTTAATTGATGATTTTAATTTTTTTTTCCATTGTTTTTGTGCCCTAGGTTTGATCACTTGAAGATTGAAAATGCCGAGAGAATTGTATGCTATGTGGGAATATGGTGAACCCGAGGGGGGGGGTTAATAGACGAATATGGTATTGCAAGTTGTGTAGGATGAGAATGATGGGGGGAATCAATCGGCTGAAATACCACCTTGCAAAAATTCCGGGACATGAATTGGGTATTTGCCCAAATTCAACCCTGGAAATCATGTGTATTGCCAACAAAGCACTTGATGATATGGGTATAGTCAAAGAACACAGGGAAGGTATGAGAGCTCAGTTTGGAAGGGGAGGAGGTGGAAGATCCGAGGAGGGAGGAACTAGAAGTGAAACTATTTCTTCGACCGCAATTGCTCCAATTCCACCTTCTACCTCATCATTTCTTGTTCCTAGAACCATAGGTGGTGCACCACCTTCTATTAGGTCAATGATAAAAATAAAGGAGAAGGAAGAAGTTGATAAGCTGGTGGGCAAGTGTTTCTTATGGAGTGACATTCCTTTTAACATTGCGAAGAACAACCCATTCTATCCGCCAATGTTTGATGTAGTTGCTATTGTTGGCCCGGGGTACAAGGCCCCTACCTATGAGGAGTTGAGAGGGCCTATCCTTCAGAATGAAAAGCTCGATTGTGCTAGTAGATTGGAGGAGCTTAAGACATCATGGGAAATCACTGGATGCATCGTGATATCAGATGGTTGGACAGACTAGAAGGGCAGGACACTTCTTAACTTGGTTAATTGTCCCAGGGGACAATGTTTCTTAAATCTGTTAATGCATTTGCACATGTTAAAGATGCATCATTATTATATGACTTGTTGGATGAGTTCATTCGAGAGGTGGGTCCACAACATGTTGTCCAAGTCATAACGGACAATGCTGCTAACTATGTTGCTGCAGGTAGGATGCTTATGTAGAGGTATCCTACCTTGTTTTCCTTGTGCTGCACATTGTATAGATTTGATTAAAGAGGATATGGGAAAAATTCCTTATATCAGGGACATTGTTGAATCGGCTAGGAGCATCACAAAATTCATATATAATCATGCATTTGTGCTTAGCTTGATGAGAATATTCACAAATAACAGGGAGTTGGTGCGTATTGCAATCACACGCTTTACCACTAGCTTCATATCTCTTCGATCTCTCTTGGCTTGTATGCGGGATTTGAAGAGAATGTTCCTTTCAGATGAGTGGCAAGATTTATCATTTAGCCGTAAACCGGAGGGAGATGCCATATGCAGGCTAATATAATATCAGGAGAGCTTTTGGGTGGGAGTGGAGGAGGTGGTTTCTATTAGCAAACCTTTGGTAAAGGTTCTTCGGTTAGTTGATGGAGACATGCCCGCAATGGGCTACTTGTATGAGGCCATGGATAGGGCCAAAGAAGCCATCCGTGCCTATTATGATGACAAAGGAGATGATGGATTTGAGAAACGACTACAAATATGGGGAGTGATTGATGAGCGATGAAACAATACACTTCATCACCCGATTCATACTGCAGGGATCTACTTCAATCCCACATTCTCTTACTCATGTGGTTTTAGATTTGATGTTGAGGTTATGGATGGGTTATTCTCATGTGTTCAGAGAATGGTGCCAAGTCAGCAAGAACATGCGGAGATTTCCAAAGAAATGGAAATATATAGGATGTTTGGTGGGACTTTTGGCTTTGACATGGCTATTCATGATAGGAAGACCAAAATGCTAGGTAAGCTTCATTAAATTTCAAATTTCGACATCTCTTCTTAGTTCTTAGTTCTTACTTTGTTTCAACTTTTAACTTTCAAATTTCAATGTATTTTCTTATGTTTCTCTTATTTGTTGTAGATGCTTGATGGACAAGCTATGGTGCCAGAGTACCCAATCTACAAAAACTTGCCATTCAGGTGCTTAGCCAAACATGTAACTCTTCAGGATGCGGGTGCAACTAGAGTGCATTTGAGAAAATACACACCAAGAAGTGCAACAGGTTACATATTTTCAAATTAAATTTTTAATTCATTATAAATTATAATTTATTATTTTATGCCCCATCACCCTCTAGAGTCTAGATTATGTATTATAAATTATAATATATTATTAATTTATAATTTATGACCCTGTTAGCACAAATTTCTACCCTCCAATCTGATATGATAAACCTGTTATGACAGTAGTAAAAAACTTGGCTAATTATAGGAGAAATAGCCCAAGATGTCATGGGCTAAACCCCTCTCCATTCGGGCTAGGCCTTGCTAGCCTATGGGGGGAGTCACTGGGCACAATGAAGCGCCCTTGTGGTTGATATAAGGTCTGAAAATTCAAAAATCAGTGAGCTGTTTTGCCTTGGACAGCGTGTAAAGCAGTCCAAAACGGTGGAAAAAGTTGATCTAACACACTTGGAGGGAACCTGCAGAATTAACACAGTGACAATGGAATGGAAAAAGTAAAGAAAACTACTCAAAGGATTGATACCATCACAGTAAATAGTTCAAAAATGACATCAAATTTGCAAATTCACCACAATACCGTCAAGAAGAGAGGTTCGAACAATAAACACAAGCTTCTTTATTGATCCAGCATTACAAGAGGGTTGGTTGCGGCACTGTTGGCAATCTCACAACCGATACAATGACTACTTTGCTCAATGACACGCCACTAGACGCGAGAGAGAGAGAGAGAGAGAGAGAGAGAGAGAGAGAGAGAGACTGTGCTGCTCCGGCCAAGAACCGACAAAATAACCAATGGCAAGCCTCCAATATATAGCTAGTGAGGGCGCACATCCCAAGAGGAGAAAACGGATGCATGAGAGGCTAAGAATAGGTACTAGGTGCATGTGTAAAGCATGTGAGAAAGGAAAAAGCAAAGTATGAGTTTAGAATGGGCACATAGGTGCATGAGAGGGCTAAGAATAGATGTAAGTCTGAGAGAGTGAGACATGCTGACAGTTAATTGAAGCACGCGTCCATATGTGTGAGAGTGTGAAAGACGTCCAAGTCTAAAGGGGTAGGTGAAGGCTATATGTAACTGCCAACACATGAGTGAGGTACAGTTAACTGGATCATGGTGTTGGCTATTACGGCTAAACTCATGTGACCCCTTCTCCATCATTAATTAATTATCATATGCTCAAATTTTTAGGAATATGCGCCCTAGTTTAGGTGGATGCCACATCATTGCCACATGTCGACCTCTAAGGACGCCACGTGGCACTGCATGGACGATGATTGGACTTGCTAAATATAGAGGTAGCTAAAAATAGAAACTCTAAAAATAGGACCCGCTAAAAATAGAACCTCTAAAAATAGGGTTCTCTAAAAATAGAACCTCTAAAAATAGAGTCCTCCAAAAATAGATTCCTGGTCCTACTTTTAGAACAATTGTCCACATCACCCTGGATGACTGGGATGACACCGCCACATAAATACTGCTTGTTATACACTGATTTGCAGTAGCTGGACTTGCAATTGAGCTGCCAAAGACTGAGCAATCAAATGCTCAGAATTCAGAAGTTCAGTCGGTCTATTCGACCAACTTTTTCCGCATTTCCATCCCTTCGGGGGCATTGTAATAAATGAGATTAGCATGATGAAGTTGTAAAAGACTTGGCCACCCAAGACCTGAGCACGAGTATGTATTCTAGAGTGTTTTTTTTTCACTTGTTAATTATTTCTTGTCTGAGAAATTAGGCGAGTTATAATTTCTAAGTTTTTTCACTCAAATCACCTTCAAAGTTGGAGTATGTGCTGGTGGTTAGGCCTTGGCGTGGAATTCCAATGTCTAGTGTCTAAATGTTTATATTACCATGCTAGGTCATATCTATTGAGTCATATGGAAATTGTGCTAAGCCCCCCCCCAAGATTTTTTAAAGTTTTCAGTCAATAAAATTTTTCCTGCAAACAGGTAATTTTAATTGAAAAAGTAAAAAAAGTCATAAAAGTGGCATCAATGGTTGTCGTATGCCATGTTTGTGCTTGTTTTCTAAGCCAGAGCACCTCCTAAACCCATATCCCCCCTTCGTTGAGGCAAAAAAGTGATTTTTATCACTCAAAAATGATTTTTGCTCCCAAAAAGTTAAAAAAACAAAAAATCAATAAAAATCAGCTTGCTAATAATAGGGAAACATGTCGGGGACATGTTTTCCCTTTGTCTGGAGTCCGAGAGTGAGTTGGAAACTCCTCTCCTAGTCTAGGTGCCTTGATTGCGTGACATGGCACTTGGGTGGAGATCCCAAGAGAGCTAGGCACACTTCCCTTCATAGATGGTGCACTTGCAAGAGGGGGTGCTAATCCCAATGAAGAACTCGCCCTCTCTTCACCCACTCACTTGAGTTTCACTCCACCCCACCTACCACTCACTCCACTCCTCTCCACTCCTTCCTCACTCGACTCATGCGCATCCTCACTTAGCTCATTCGCACTATCCCTCTTGCCATGCGCCCTAGCCTTGTAGTTTTCATTCGGAATGCTATAAAGCAAGGTCGACCCTCCTCCTTTAGAGTTAGTTGGAGCTTGGGCAACTTGCTATTGTTGTAATATCTTTTGCATTGAATATAAGAGACTTTGGAGGTCGAATTCTTGGTGTGTGGTTCTTGTTATTGCACAGTTTGTAGCTAGGATAAAAGGCTATAAGATAGAAGGCCAAACTGGCGTAACAGGAACCA
>SNQJ01S0051490.1:9381-45098 GCA_010110895.2 Picea sitchensis | reverse complement strand
ACTTCCTGTGTTCAAGCACCCACTTGAACTTCTGAGGACAACAGTCCTCCCGAGCACCTCCCAACCTCCCTAATTTATATTAAATAATGAATACGCAGATAACTTATGCAGATAAATCACTTCTTACCATATTTACTCTGTTTTGTAAATCTGATCTTCAACAGATTGTTTTGCAATTCTTCTCTTCCTCAACAGGTCAGCTCTGCATCATATTCTTCTGTCATCCTGTTCTTCTTCTGCTTGCTTTATCGTTCTGCTCTGCTTCTGCTCTACTCTTCATCACATTCTGGATCTCATCTATAATATCACAACACACATCTCCTTCTTACTGTTTCATTCTTTTTCCCTTCAGAACAGCCAACCGCATACAGTGTCACTCATTTTCTTTTATACACTCGAACAGATGATTCAACTTCCCATCTCCTACGGCAAGAACAGTGACAACAGTCCCTGTAACTGAAACGTTAACTCCTTTACAATCACGAGTCCGTTTCACTTAACAAATTCGTAACAGAGGAGTTAACTTCAAGAAAGAATGATAACCCTCCGATCACTATCAAATCTTATCCGCACCGTTGGATAATCCTTATAATTCTTTCCTTTTATATCAGGTTTCGGCACTTTCAGTGTCGAGATGCACATGTATTCCGAACTCCCAATTCTCCGATCCCCGATGTGCTCCTTTCACGAGCTTTATCCCCTTCCGGCTACACAATGGTCCATGTGACCAGCTATCACGTGACCTTGGTCTNGCGATGCGCTTCAGCCCTCCTGGCTGAGCCTTGGTCCACGTGACCGTTGTCCGTGACCGCAGCCTTATCCCGTCGGGGCTACAGGGTTTACAATGATAATGTACATATGTCCTTTGGACCCACGATATGTCGATCCCCGACTTCCTCTATACTCCTTACACTTGTCCTCCACTGACTCCTGGTGGCCCACAGGCTATATGCCTTATCGGGAAATCGCATATCGCGATTTCGGCATTTCTAATGTGACAAGTTCTTGTCAATACAAAAACCTGATCCTCTAAATTCTGATGAAGGGTCAGATCAACGGTCCTGGTCATTTCTAGATCTGACGGTTGCTATTACGTCGGGAATTTACTCATCGCAAAATCGGAATTCTTGATGCCCTCGATTCTTTGTATATTGAAATCCTGATCCCCGAAACGTCGATGAGGAAAATCAACAGTCCATATCTCATGCTTTCTTTAACAGCTGAGATCAAATCGTGAAATTGCATATGGCAATTTCAGAGTTTTCGATGTCAAGTGAATTGGACATTATAAAATTCCGATCCCCGATTCTCCGATGAAGAAAAATCAATGGTCTAGATGCATTTTGGATTCAACGGATATGATTGAATCGCGAAATCACACATCGCGATTTCGGGTTTCTCGTTGTCAAGAGATTTTGACATTGCAAAGTGCCAATTCCCGATCCCCGATACTCCATGCAGAGATTCAACGGTCCAGATCACTTCTAGCTCAACGACTCAGATTAGATTGCGATTTTGCACATCGCGATTACTCCCACTTCTCCTTGTTCTTTAAAAGGCGTGCAGGTTATCCTTGATCCGACGATGATCGGGTCTTGCACTTGGATCTAACGTTCATGATTGAACCGTGATCTTGTTGCAATGTTGTCTGCAAATTCGCCATCAATGACAACAACTCTCAACATGCATTCGTTGCTTGTTTAATATTTGCCAACAATTTGTTCCTATCTGCTACGTAGGGACTGTTCTACCCTGTGTCTGAGTCTGTATTGTTGGCTCTGTTCTTGGGATCATTGGCACTTTCCACTCCTCAGGCCACTCTTGGACCTCCATATGGATGTTTTTCATCCTCACGCAGTAACTTAGTTGTAGCCACTCTTTGGTTGGATCCCTCTTTTCTTGTAGCCACATGTTATGGCACGATGATTGGAAATTTTCTATCTGTCCAAACTCCTAGACAGTCTTTGGGGAAATCCTCCATGTATCAACTAAGTGGCTCTGGATCTTCGACAAGTACATAGCGAATACATCATTTTTTATTTTATTTTCCTTTGGGTATGTCCTTCTTTGAAGCGACGTGTAGTGGGTTGTGCCACGCTTTCCTGTCCTCTACAGGAACATGTTGTATGTTGGTTCTTTCCATCCTACCAATGCAATGAGGATGAGTAAACATGAATAGTGGAACTCAAAGCCCCAATCCTGCATATCCTTGCAATCCTCCAAAAAATAATTCAGTATATAAGGGGCCTATCTCATCAAGCTCCCCTTTGCTCACTGTGCTGCAACTGCTACCACTCATGCGGGTACTTCCTCCTTTCTACACTTGCGAATTAAATTTCAACCTACTAGCCTTGTTGCAAATTGTGTCGCAGGATCATTTATGCCACTGATATTGATTCTATTGTTACCTCTCTCCGCACCATACTTTGCCTTGATTTCCTCAGAGATGGATTTTTCTTTCGTTTTATCCTCTAATTATTGCTCTGGGTTTTCTCCATCCGTGTGTAGCCCCGTGATTGTTGCGATAAAATCAATATTGTTAGGCACTGGCCTATCCATCCATAGAATTCCTCCATGCATCCTTGCTAGGAGTTTATTCAAACATACATTGATGTGTTTACCTCACCCAAAATGCGGTATATCCAACAAACTCATTATTCTAGTATTGTACAGCCCCATGATCCACTGCGCAGGCTCCAATAGTGGCACACCTAATGGGTACTCTCCCCTTCTTTCCAAGTAGTTTTGTGGTGCCAAATATGGAAATTTAACTGCATCAGCCACATCATGGTCGAAGTATTTGATGGTATCTAATCCTCCCACCATTTCATCATCGACCTTCACTCCCTTGGGGATATTTGGCATCATGATTTCCAATTCCGCTTATGTGTGTGATATTCTTTGTGCACTACTCTCAGCTCGCGCCTTCTTCTTCCCTTGTAGGGATGACACCTCGATCTATGGTATGCCCTAGTGTTCTGCTTCATTCTCTTATTTTGTCTTTAGGCCCTGCTGCACTGAATCTGTGGCCTGTTCACCATGTTGTGGCCCTTTTCCCCTAAACGCGTCAGATTCTCTCCTCTCTATGTCCTCCTCTAGCTACCCGACCTCCTGTGCTATGTTTTGTTCCTCCTCCACACTCATGGTTGTAGGATCATACTTCGGCATGTGAATACCATCCACATCCACGATTGTGGGCATCTCTTGTGTCCCTATTTGTGTCACCTGAGAATTACTTCTTGTGTTTCGTCCAGCCCTGCTCAGTTCTCCAACTCTCGGTGGCAACATCCTGTTGAATTTCGAATTGTTGAACACAAATCTCCACTTTCTATTATAAATTCTCACCCTCTTGTTCTCAACTCTCACTCTTTGTTCTTCTCCTTAGCGAAAAAATGCAAATGACCACATTTCCTCTCTTTTCCAACTTTATAGTGGGATGACTAACTGGCAGTTGTTTCGCATTGACAGTTGTCACTTTTTCACTTTTTCCTGCGTGCTCCACTTTTTATGTCTGTCAATTATTTTCCAGCGTGCAATATCTTCAACACTAGTTCTTCTGCGGCACATTGTTAGTGCTAAAAAATCTGTTACATCAAAACTTCTAATATGCTCCTATATTTTTGTCTTTTCATTATTTTTCTCCTTCTTATGGATTTTTGTCTTTTTCTATATACAATATGTACAATTATACCTTCTCTCTCTAATTTTACCTCAGGTTGTTAGGTCAATTGTCTTGATACAACTTCAGTTGATTGCCATTCACCAGTCCTCTGAGATTCTTTCCTGCAACATCTTTCAGTTGCACAACACCTCTATTTGTGATGGCCTCTACCGGATAGGGACCTAACAAATGCATATTGAAATTCCTAGGGTACTGTAGATACCTGTTTTCATAGAGGAGAACTTGATCTCCTTCCTTAGAGATTTTCTTCTTTATGTGCCTATCATGTCAAGCTTTGTCCTTTACTTTATGTACCTCCTGGTGAAATCTTGCTAAAATTTTGTCTTCTTCCAGCTCCATCAACTGATCCAATCTTTCCTTCACAACACTTTATTCTGTCATGTTGGTGATTGTTGTAATGCATATACTAGGTACTAAATAATCTAATGGAACCACTATTTCTTGCCCATACACCAATCTGAATGGTGTTTGTCCTATAAGCTTCTTGCATGTAGTCTTGTAATCCCATAACACTGTTGATATCTTCAAATCCCAATCATCCCTATTGACATTGCAAATCTTTGTCAATGAATTTTCTAGAATCGTGTTGAAAGATTTTGTTGTACCATTCTCCTAAGGATGGTAAGGTGTTCTCTTTTGGTGATGTATCTCGAATTCTTATGTCATAGCTCTAATTGTACTATTGATAAAATGAGTTCCATGATCACTCAACAAAATTCTAGGACATCCAAATATGGTCACCATGTTCTCAAAGAGAAACCATGCTACAGGTTTTGCATTGCAATCCTTCACTGGGGCCACTTCTGCCCATCTAGTTAAATATTTTGTTGCAATGATGATGTATCTAGCTCCTAACCTCCTTGCTGGTGGATTAAGAGGTCCAATGAAATTCACAGCCCATTTATCAAATACTTGTAATGTTACTTGGGTCATAAGGGGAATTTCATCCCTTCTAGATGGTTTTCCCACCCTATGACAGACATCATAGATCTAATAGTATTCCTTTGCATCCTTATGGATTGTAGGCCACCATAATCCTGTGCACAACACTTTCTGTGTTGTAGGATTTCCTACATATTTCCCTCCATCTATTCCTTCATGTGCTTCTTCTAACACGATGGAGTGTTCATGTTCCATCACACATCTTCTCATGATTCCATCTGATCCTAACTTGTATAAGAGACCTACAATCAACTGATAGTCTGTTGCGCACACTACCAACTATTTTTTCTACGTGACCGTAAGTTCCTCGGGATCCATTCCTGTGCTAAAAAATCCAACAATGTCATCAAAATAATCATCAGCAATATGAATAGAAAATAAGTTAGCATCAGGAAAATTCTCCTCCAAGTTCTTTGGCTCCTCTCCATTAGTAATTCTTGATATATGATCTGGTCCTGCATGCATCTTCCCTAGTTTTACTATGATTTCAAAATCATACTCCTGAAATAGTAGCATCCATCTACAGATCCTTCCCCCCAACACTAGCTTGTTGACTAGGTACTTCAATGCAAAATGATCTGTAAACATATTAAAATGTTGACCCAATAAATAATGTTTGAACTTTTGTAAGGCATAGAACTTCCCTTTCTATGGTATTATAGTTCTTCTCATACTCAGATAACTTTCTACTAGAAAAATATATTGGGTGATCAATATCTCCTTCACATGGTTGTCCCAATACTGCTCCAAGTGAAATGAATGAAGCATCCACATGCACATGAAATTATTTTGTCCAATTTGGAAAGCTCAAAATTGGTGTTGTCACCATCTTCTCTTTCAATATGTCCAATATCTCTTGGCATTCATCATTTCACTGAAACCTGAAGTCTTTATTTAGTAAATTCTCCATGGGCGTAGCAATTTTTGCATAACCCTTTATGAATTTCCTATAGTACCCTGTGTGGCCCAATTTTTCTCTCAACTGGTGCACTGACTTTGGTGGTGGTAAATTGACAATAACAACAATATTTGCAGGGTCTACTATCAAGCCTTGTTTTCATATAATGTGCCCAAGTAGGATGCCAAATGGTGTACTAAATATACATTTCTTAATGTTCAAGGAAATATGGAATTTCCTACATCTCTCTAACATTAACCTCAAGATTTCTACATGGTCCTTCAATAAACTGAATATTGTCCTATCATCAAGATAAAATTCTAAAAATTGATGTATAAAATCATTAAATGCAACTACTACTAAAATCTAGAAAATATTGTTGGTGCTTTCTTTAAACCAAATGGAATCACTGTGTACTGATATGACCCCCACTCTATTGAAAATGTGGTTTTATACATGTCCTCTGGAGCAATTTTAATCTAATGGTACCCTGAAAATCCATTTGTGGAAGAATACACTTCATGTCCTCCCACATTCTCTAGAACCTCATCTATAAATGGAGTAGGAAAAGGATCATGAAAGCATGCATCATTTAATTTCCTCAGAACCACACATATCCTTATCCCTCCATTCTTCTTTTCCTGAACCACCATTGGACTAATCCACTTTGATTCTTCCACATGCTCTATGATTCCTGATTCTAGCATTCTATGCTAGAATCAGGAATCATAAATGGGGTTTAATATGTATGGTCTCTGTCTAACTGGCCTTGCATCTAGTCTAAGGGGTATCTTCATTTCTCCAGGTTCTCCTACTACCCCTTTCATCTCTAAAAATGTGGCTAGGAATAAGTCAATGTACTCGTGCAGTAATTGAGTTATTTTTTCCACTGTCTCATTGTCCCAGTAATCTCCAATGCTGGTTATCTTGGCCTTCTCTTTAGTCCCAATATTGATGTAACACCCTGTTTCCCCCAGTCTGTAAATATAACTATATTGGCTAGGAAACTACGGAAAACTTGAAGGTGTGAATGTTTGATTTGATGGACCTTTGTATAAAAGGTCGATTAATGTAAATTATGTTATGAATATGTGTTGCATGACTGCTAGGAAGGGAATGTGCTAAAAGATACCACGATGGATAATAAAATGTGGTGTAAGGGACCTGGAATGGTTTCATTAACTTCCACTGAACTAGTACCATACTGGTTTTTACTTACTCAAATACCAAAGCAACTCTCTAACCTTGGAATGAATTTCTTGTCAGGATGGTAGGTGGGAAGGATCCTTAAGAGTTAATGAGGGGATGGGGTGAATCACCCATCCGTAAATCTCTCAGACCTGACCACGGATGAGAAAATTTGTACCACACACAATCTTGTAGAGGGATGAATGAAAGGAAGCGTGGGGGTGGGTAGAGGGAAAAACCAGTGAAGATCATAGAGTAGAACCTAAGCTCTCGAATCAGATGAAGTTATGAACACAAGAGAAGGAGAGTAACCTTTGTCCTCGATTATTTTTCTATATTAGGAGAAGGAGAGTAACCTTCGTCCTCGACTTTCGTTGAACTGGAAGTAAGAGATTGAATCTCAGAGCACCATGGTCTAGCTCGGGGGTGGCTAGTGATAAATCCATTTGGAGTCACTGAGCCTACGGTTGGGTGGAAACAAGCACCCCTCTTAGCAGTCAAATCACGCCCTATGAATCTGATAAGTGTTTAATGCCTTGTATTTTGAATTGAATATCATGGATACATGCTCATGTTTATACACCCATAAATGGTTTCTGTTTGGAATGATTGCCTGGTGTTTTAGACTGGAAGTAATGTATGCATGTGTATACTTATATTCCATAGTTGGTTTATGTAAAAAATGATTAAGTCTAGATCATGGGTTCGTTCTACTAAGAATCATCTCATCTGCTTGATTCTTGTGATGTTCTAATTTAATCCCTCGAAAGCACCTTCCCCAAGGAATTGCATCGTATCTCAAAGTTTGAATGGGCTCCTTGGTATGTCTACCACTACGGTAAACCCATGAGGTTACCCTGCCCCTGTGTCATAGCTCCTAACTCAGTGAGTTAGGAAGGCACTTCATTCAGGTCAGTAGCTTAGGAACATTGAAAGGTACCCAAGCCTTTATCCAAAAACTAACTAAGATCAAGGATAATTTCCCAAGAACCATTTGAAGGTTCATGCGACCCGATTTTGGAAAACCTACATAAGAAGGAGTTAGCTCTCTAAGGTTTTGGGGTTGTGGAAGTTTGAATCTACGAGAGGTTGAATTTCGTGATCCACGTTTAGAAAGGATAGTGAGTCCAATTATTGAAAGGCAGTATCCCTTTCGGAGGTATCCCAGGTCTATCAGGACCATTGGATTTAGAGGAGGAGTGCATGCGTTAACGCCTCAACCCTTTCAATCTTCACAAGTAGTGATGGAACCAGGACTGTAGATCCCAGGATACATCGGGAGCTACCTAGACTGTTGATCTTAACCCTTGTGTAGGCAGGGGAATGGACTCATCAAATTCCTAAAAGTCCCGAAGTGATCGGAACCATCCATCGGCAGAGGACACATGCTGAAAAATCAACGCTTCGCTGACCCACTGTCGAAGGAAGTCAAAAGGTTATAGTTTTGTGAACTCCTGAAATCTGAACTCATGACTTGATCTGAACCGTCAAATCACAAGAGAACCATGATCGTTGATATGGATGTGGGGATATTGGGAGTTCATGGTTTGGGCTTTAGAATGGTAGGAATTGGTTTTGTTCCAACCTCACAAAACTCAAAGTCTTGACGAGCTCGAAGAATAAGCCCCCAGTCATAGTGAACGGTCATATGAGTGGAAGGTTTAGGGAGGAATTACTGGAGATCAGGATTTTGGGGAATGGAGAGTTAGAGTTGGCTCACGTTCACTATCCCGATACACGAAATCGCAATGTAATCATAGCTGCCTATCGGGGAGATAGCACAGGATCGTAGATCTGATCCTTGGAAGGGAATCAGAGGTCGAGAGTTTGGAAGTAGGGGTCTAGGTTGGTTCGCATCTTGGAAGTCCCGATATGTGAAGCATCTCTTCATCAACATGCAAGAAAACCTTATGGTCATATGAGGGAAGCTTGCGCCTTGTGTGGGTTTGCGTAGTCAGGGTTCAATAAGGTCTACGGATTAGTTAGCAGGACCCCGATAGGGAATCAAAGAGCTGATTTGGCTCGGGAATGAGAATAAAATTTTATTTTATTCATGCCCATATTGGGGATGTTAGAAATTAGTATTAGAGCCAGGTTACAACACTCAGCCTGCTTGGGCTCATGGAAGAGCACATTAAGAGGCGACATCTTACCTTACTCTCTTCCTAAAAAGGTTGGTTAAGCCCTTATTATAGAGAGAATGACAACTTACTGTCGCATGTGTATGTATTTCTACTGTGTGTATGCATTTAATAAATATAAATTATGTGTTGGTTGTGAACAGATATAATGTTGGCTAACAACAAGTGTTTTGTCTCCACACAAGCGGGAAATCACTGACATATAGAATGGTGACATGCCACGAAGTGGGGGATGGCTCCCAAAATAGAGACAAAGATTCTAATGAAAGGAGGGCGGTAGAGACCCCTCCAAATCTAGCTGAGACTATGAGGAGCCTCATGGTCAAACTACAAAGTTGCAAGGCTGACAACGAGAGGTTGATAAAAGAGCAAGAGAAGAAAATGGAAATTAATGCAATCTTGTTGCAGAGTTTATCTGACATACAAAGACAATTTCAGCATGGACCTGACACATGCAGACTGATGGCAGACAAAGAGGAGTCGAAGTCCACCTGAGATACAGAAACGTGGTATTTTAAGTGGCCACACTGGGAAGATCACCTCGAGAAAGGTCCACCCTGGAAATAGGGGAAAAACGTCGGACGATTCCTTTGGAAAGGAAACTGGCGACTCGGAGAGATCTTCTAGTAGTAGAACTAGTTCACATTCCCAAAGAAAATGAAATAAATGAAAGCATTCCAGAAGTCATAATCTCAAATAATTCAAGAAGGCCAAACCACCCTCTTTTGAAGGTGATATAAATATGGGAGAGGAAGCGGAGACCTGACTGCTTGAACTAATGAAGTATTTTAGAGTCCATGACTTCTTAGAAAACTTGAAGGCCCGAGTAGCCACTTTCAATCTAAATGGAAAGGCTTCCATTTGGTGGGAATACCTTAAGAATGTGAAAGGGATTCATGAAGAAGACCTATCTTGGGAATGGTTTGAAAAATAATTCAGGAATAAGTATTTGTCGGAAAAGTATTTCAATGAAAATACTAAAGAATTCTATGAAATCAAGCTGGGGCAACTCACTATAGAGGAATATGTCAACAGATTCCTTGAGTTTCTAAGGTACGTACCCTACATAAATGCAGAAAAGGCCAAGGTGCATGGATTCATCAGTGGGCTACCTAAGGACTATCAGAATAGGATTGAGCTTGATGAGCTGAGGACCCTAGCTGACACTATCTGAAAGGAAAGATATTGTTATGAATAGTTTGGGCTTCGGACAGAACCTCGCGAAGGCTGGAAGAAGAACTATAGTTCGGGATTCCAAAAAAAGGGGTTTAAATCCCCAAGATTTAAAAACTACAAAAAGGATTCAAGGATGATCTTCCCAACCCAAAGTGTACATCAGTAGAATTTCCCCTCCCATAGCATAAATAAACCTTTTGGATCAACCCCAGGAAAGATTGATAACCCAAATAAAGAACCCTTGAAATGTTGGGGTTGTGGATAAGAACATCTACTGATGGATTTCCCGCACCAACAATAGAACAGTAGGAGAATTTACAACGTCCAAGAGGCTACCACCATCAATGACGTGGCCAAGAGTATGCCATGAATTTATGCATCCGTGGATAATAAACAAGTGGACCACCAAGCTTAAGTGGTGGAGATGGAAGGTATGTTCACCAACCATCTAGTGTCTATTCTAATTGACCATGGTTCAAATTTGAGTTATATATCTCCTCAGGTTGTTGATAAGTGTAAATTGCAGCCACATAAGCATGCCAAGCCATGGTTGGTACAGTTAGCCACTGGCACCAAAAGAAAGGTGGTGGATTTCATACCCACTTGCCAATTCACTATGGGTGAATTCCCCACCCAAGCAACCCTTAACATACTACCGCTAGGATTGTATGACCTGTTGATTGGTATGGACTAGCTAGCCACATATAAAGCCAAATTGGACTGTTACCATAAAACCTTAGAATGTGTAAGTGAAGAAGGAAGAATGATAACCCTTCAAGGGATCCAGAAACCTGTCTTGGTGAGACGAATATCAGTCCTTCAAATGAGAAAGTATTGCATAAAGGGATGTCCACTATATGCGATACATGTGTTGAAACCAATTGAGGATGGAAGACCAAGCCTCGAAGAACACCCCATACTAAGAGAATATAGAAATGTGTTTCCAGAATAGGTATCGATTCTACCTCTGAGAAGGGACATTGACTTCTTGATATAATTTGCACCAGGAGCAGTGCCAGTGACTAGGACACCCTATAGGATGAACACACCCAATCTAGTTGAGCTTAAATTACAACTAAAAGAAATGATGGACAAAGGATATATCCAGCCCAGCGTGTCTCCATGGAGAGCACCATTCTTGTTTGCGAAGAAGAAAGATGGTACCCTCCGACTGTGCATAGATTATAGACAGCTCAATAAGGTAACCATAAAGAACAAGTACCCCTTACTCCAGATCGATGACTTGTTCGATCAATTGTGAGGTGCTTCCATCTTCTCAAAGATTGACTTGATATCTGGATACCATCAAATCCAAACTAAGGGTGAAGACATCCGCAAAACCACCTTCAAGACGAGATATGGTCAATACGAGTTTGTGGTAGTACCATTTGGATTAACCAATGCCCCTGCCACTTTTATGTGCTTGATGAACAATGTACTTAGAAAATTCCTAGACAAATTTGTACTAGTTTTTATTGACAATATATTAATCTACTCCAAGAATAGAGAGGAACATGAGGAACATCTTAGCAAGTGTGACCTTTTCCAGAATAAAATACCTTACTTGGTCCATGCCATATCTGAATAAGGGGTAGAAGTAAACAGTGACAAGATTAGGTCTATCATGGAATGGCCTATCAAAAAGGACATTTCGGATATCAGATCCTTTATGGGCTTTGCGGGATACTATGGGGGATTTATAAAAGGATTCTCCAGGATTGGTTGTCCAATCACTGCCCTCCAGAAGAAGGGAGATAAATTCATGTGGACACAAGAATGTGAAGAAATATTTCAATCCCTGAAATACCTTCTGACCCATGCACCCGTACTGAATATCCTCGATCCCAAAAATGACTTCCTCGTGTGCACAGATGCCTGCAAGGAAGGGCTCGGAGGAGTCCTTATGCAAGAAGGAAGTGTAGTCTACTATGAATCCAGAAAATTGAATGAGCACAAAGTCAACTATGTGACCCATGATCTAGAGCTGGCCGCCATAGTGCACGCCTTAAAAATGTGGAGGCATTACCTCCTAGGTAGGAAATTTGTACTTATGATAGACCACTATGGATTGCAACATTTTTTGGACCAACCAAAACTCAATTCTAGAAAAGATAGGTGGATGGACCTCCTTAGCAAGTTTGATTTTGAAATCAAACATATCAAAGGAAAGGAAAATAAGGTGGTCGATGCCCTTAGCAAAAGTATGAAAACAATTCACCTGGCAGCAGTGAGCACCTGCGAAATGAATGTCAAGGAAAGAGTTAGGATTGCACAAGAAACATACACATTCTTCTAGACCGTGACCTCATATCTGGAGCAAGAACCCGCAGGGATAAAGTATGAAGGCTACCAGATGCTAGATGGAGGTCTGCTAACTTACATAAACAAATTGTATATCCCATATTGTAATGACTTGAAGAGGTTCATATTGGATGAACTACATAAAAGACCATATGTCGGTCACCCAGGATACCAAAAGATGATCACGGGCACCAGGAAAAAATTCTAGTGGCCTAGATTGAAGAAATACATAGCTGAGTATTTAGCCAAATGTATAGAATGCCAACAAGTTAAAGGATAACACCAACACCCACCAGGATTATTACAACCTCTACCAATCCCGGAATGGAAATGGGAAACCATCTCCATGGATTTCATCATCGGATTACCAACATCGACCAGACAGAATGACGCCATCATGGTAGTGGTGGATAAATTAAGAAAGTCCTCTCACTTTATTCCCGTCAAATTTACTTGCAAGGTAATATATATTGCCAACATATTCATGAAAGAGATATTCAGACTACATGGCATGCCTAAGGAAATCATGTCTGACAGAGACACGAAATTTACCTCAAACTTTTGGAAATCCTTGATGGTTGGTATGGAGACCAAATTATTGTTCATCACAACCTATCATCCTCAAACCAATGGACAGACAAAAAGAGTGAACCAAATATTAGAAGACATGCTAAGGATGCATGTAATGCATCAACCTAAAAAGTGGGAAGATTACCTGCCACTGGTGGAATTTTCCTACAACAGCGGCTACCAAGAATCACTAAAGATGAGCCCTTTCGAAGTCCTCTATGGTAGGTTGTGAAACACTCCAATTAGTTGGAGTAATCCCATAAAAATAATTACTATTGGACCTGACATATTGAAATAAATGTAACAAGTGATTCAGATAAAGAAAAATCTGAAGGTCGCTCAGAACAAACAGAAAAGTTACGCTGACAGAAAGAGAACTCCAAGAGAATTCAAGACGGGAGACCACATATATCTTAGAGTTATGCCTAGGAAGAGTTCCCTAAGGATGGGATCTTGTGCCAAGTTGGCACCTTGGTATTGTGGACCCTTTGAAGTTCTAGATAGAGTGGGACCTGTAGCCTATAGGCTAGCACTTCCTCCCACAGTAAAAGCACATAATGTTTTCCATGTTTCATTATTGACGAAATATGTACATGATTATAATCATATAATTGACTGGTATGTGATCTAGGTGGACTCGGAAGGAGAATTCCTACCAAAACCTCAATGAATACTGGACAGAAAGGAAACCCCACTCAGGAACTGAACCATTGCACAGGTCAAGGTGTAGTGGAAACATTTTGGCCCCGATGAGGCTACGTGGGAAATAGAATATGCCATGAAATAGGCATATATGATTTTGTTTACTTCTGGGAATACACGTCATATTGATAGATAGAACATCGAGGACGATGTTCCTTTAAGGGGGAGGGAATTGTAACACCCTATTTCCCCCAGTCTGTAAATATAACTATATTGGCCAGGAAACTATGGCAAAATCGAAGGTGTGAATGTTTGATTTGATGGACCTTTGTATAAAAGGTCGATGAATGTAAATTATGTTATGAATATGTTTTGCATGACTGTTGGGAATGGGATGTGATAAAAGAGACCATGATGACTAATAAAAGGTGGTGGAAGGGACCTGGAATGGTTGTGTTAACTTCCACTGAACCAGTACCATACTGGTTTTTAGTTTCTCAAATACCAATGCAACTCTTTGACCCTGGAATGAATTTCCCATCATGATGGTAAGTGGGGAGTCTCCTCAAGAGTTAATGAGGGGATGGGGTGAACTGCCCATTCCTAAATCTCTCAGACCTGACCACGGACGTGGAAATTCACACCACATGCAATCTTGCAGAGGGATGCAATAAAGGAAGTGTGGGGGTGGGTAGAGGGAAATATCAGTGAAGATCACAGAGTAGAACCTAAGCTCTTGAATCATATGAACTTATGAACATAGGAGAAGGAGAGTAACCTTCGTCCTCGATTATTTTTCTGTATTAGGAGAAGGAGAGTAACCTTCGTTCTCGACTTCTGTTGAACTGGAAGTAAGAGATTGAATCTCAGAGCATCATGGTCTAGCTCAGGGGTGGATAGTGATAAATCCATTTGGAGTCAATGAGCCTACGGTTGGGTGGAAACGAGCACCCATATTAGCAATCGCATCATGCCCTATGAATCCGATAAGTGTTTTATGCCTTGTATTTTGAATTTAATATCATGGATACATGCTCATGTTTATACACCCATAAATGGTTTTTGTGTGGAATGATTGCCTGGTGTTTTAGACTGGAAGTAATGGATGTATGTGTATACTTATATTCCATAGTTGTTTTATGTACAAAATGATTAAGTCCAAAGCATGGGTTCATTCTACTGAGAATTGTCTCATCTGCTTGATTCTCGTGATGTTCTAATTTAATCCCTCGAAAGCACCTTCCCCAGGGAATTGCATCATATCTCAGAGTTTGAGTGGGCTCCTTGGTATGGATACTGCTACGGTAAACCCACGAGGTTACCCTACCCCAGTTTCATAGCTCCTAACTCAGTGAGTTAGGAAGGCATTTCATTCAGTTCAATAGCTTAGGGACTTTGAAAGGTACCCAAGCCTTTATCCAGAAACTCGACTAAGATCAGGTATAATTTCCCAAGAACCATTTGAAGATTCATGTGACTCGGGTCTGGAAACCCTTTGCAAGAAGGAGTTATCTCTCTAAGGTTCCGGGGTTGTGGGATTTTGAAGCTCCAAGAGGTTGAATTTCGTGATCCACATTCATAGAGGATAGCGATTCCAATTATTGAAAGGGAATATCCTTTCATTTGGTAAACGAGCGGACAATATCCTTTCGAAGGTATCTCAGGTCTTTTAGGACCATTGGATTTAGAGGAGGAGAACAGGCATTAACACCTCAACCCTTTCAGTCTTTGCAAGTAGCGATGGAACCTGGACCATAGATCCCAGGATCCATCGGGAGCTACCTAGACCGTCGATATTAGCCCTTGTGTAGGTGGGAGAATGGACTTGTCAAAGTCATGAAAGTACCAAAGTGATAGGAACCGTCCATCGGCAGAGGACACATGGTGAAGGAGAAACATTTCCATGACCCGTTGCTGAAGGAAGTCAAAAGGGTAGAGTTTTGTGAACTTGCGAAACCTAAACTCACAACTTGATCTGAACCATCGGATCCCAGGAGAACCATGACCATTGATCCGAATGTGGGGATATTGGAAGTTTGGGGTTTGAGCTTTAGAAAGGTAGGCGTTGGTTGTGTTCCAAACTCACGAAACTCGAAGTTCCGACGAGCTCGAAGAATAAGCCCCCAGTTGTAGCAAATGGTCATATGAGCGGAAGGTTTAGGGAGTAATTACTAGAGATCGGGATTTTAGGGAACAAAGAGTCATAGATGGCTCATGTTCACTATCCCGATACATGAAATCATGACGTAATCATAGCCACCTATCAGGGAGATAGAACAAGACCGTATATTTGATCCTTGGAAGAGAATCAGAGGTCGGGAGTTCAGAAGTAGGGGTCTGGGTTGGTTCACATCTTGGAAGTCCCGAGATGCAAAGCATCTCTTCGTAAGCATGCGGGCATACCTTGTGTTCGTATGGGGGAAGATTGTGCCTTGTGTGGGTTTTCACAGTCAGGGTTCAATAAGGTCTGCAAATTAGTTAGTAGGACCCCAGTAGGGAATCAAAGAGTTGATTTTGCTCGAGAACAAGAATAAATTTTATTTTATTCACGCCAATCGTGGGGGTGTTACAATTGACCTTTTAATATTCAAAGGTGAAGTGAATTATTATGATTGTAATTGGGGTCCTTCCAACCCTATTTCTCCTTCCCCTTCTACTATCTGGATGTCACGTGGGTTGTCTTCTATTTTCTCATCCTCTGCAACCTGATAAC
Organism: Picea sitchensis; assembly: GCA_010110895.2. NCBI lineage: Eukaryota > Viridiplantae > Streptophyta > Pinopsida > Pinales > Pinaceae > Picea > Picea sitchensis. Next base: position 28,845 of record SNQJ01S0051490.1, on the reverse strand, counting down.
AATAAACTAACTGTTCAAGTGTTTCTTTTATGTAATCTATGTCTACCGTCATTGTATCTACCCCATATTCTTCAAATATCTTCCTTTTTATCCTCTGTAATTCTAGATCCACACATGTATTCTCACTTTCAAATGAAAATGTCCTAATAAATTTATGTTGTATTGCGCCCCAACTCACAGTTTCTCTTCACAGCTCCTGCTCCTTGTACCAATTGCTTGGTATTCCTTCTAATGTATGAATAAAATAGTGTGTCCATTCTCTTGGTGGTACCAATATCTAGTTAGTGACACAATCATTTATATGATTTCTTGGTTTCCCTCTTCCATTGTACTTCTGTACGGGTCTATCTTGCTAACTCTTACCAAATCTTATGCAAATCAATTGCTTACACTGATACTAGTCATGAATTACTTCCTTATGTGCACCCCACCATTGTGCAGGTGTGTCTCTCAATGCTATATCCAACACTAGTAATCTACGACTATCCAAAACCTCTGATTCAAACTCTGTCAAGAAGTTTTCTAAATTGTCCTCTTTCGTAAATATGGGAAATTGTCTTACTTTTTTCCCAACCCATCTTACTGTGCATGTAACTCTGGCGCACCTCCTAGTAGGGACTTCATGCAATATTTGTTTCCAATTTTCTAATCTAGTATCAGAATATGACACGTCTAAATTAATTCTCCTCCAATTGAGTGCTCCATCTGCAGTTGGATTCACATAGTCCTCTTCTCGCTCAATAGTCCTATACAACTAGTTCACATCATCTCCTAGGACACTGTCAGGCACAAGTTCTATATATCTTTCATAATCTGAGGGATATAAAGGTGCTACTACCATAAAGTTCCCATCTTCAAATATCATCTTCCTAGTCTTCAAATTAATTATGGCATGATTATCAAAGGCCCAATCGATTCCCAATAGTGATGGAAATGGTATAGATTCATCCACCATATCCATGACTTCAAACTCTATTGTGGTACAGATACCATCTAGATCCAATGTTATATTCTTCAATCTGCCTATGGGAATCACTCTCTGTTGGTTTTCTATCTTCAATTGGATATTGGAATAGCCTAGTGTAGGCTCCCCCATTGCTTCCCAAGTCTTCTTTGGAAAAATGTTAACATCTGATCCTAAATCTAGGATAACATTTCCAATATTGAAGTCTCATATGTTTTCATTCAATATGAACTCTCTACTAGTTTTTTTCTTTCTATGGACCTGGTTGATATTATTTGGTTCTGTTCCTAACCCTTCTTCTATGTTTTATTTATAAAGAATATTTTTAAATAATTCCATAGCATTCTTATCATTCAGTAATTTAAAGCAAGATTCCAGGAAATTCTTTAAATTACTTACTTTATCTGTTTGCTCTCCTTTGTAAGTATGATCCACAGATCAATGCATATAAAAAATAGGAGTATCATAACTCAGCATAGTGTTTGATGTGGAGGCTACATTCTCCTTCAGGAACTCCCTCTTTGCATCCTTGAAAATTTCATTTTCCTTCTATGCATCAAATTGTTGTTGTGGCTAAGTGTTCTTCTGAATCCAACACTGAGATTCCTTCTTTTGATCCTGTGCATTTGCTCCTGTCTTCACTCCTCCTCTAGTCACTATGTTGATGTTCCTTCAAGGATCCCTTATTTATACAACAATCCACTCAACATTCTGTTTATTTATATTCCTCTTCTCCTTGATCTTCATCATTAAATTTGGGCAATCTTCTGTCACGTGATCTGTTGCACGACAATACATACATGTTGTTGCTTGTTGAGGATAATCTATGGCATAGTTTCCTTTATGATAACAATTATGGAAGATAATAGGCCCTCTGCCTCTGCCCATTCCTCCTCTTCCTCTACCTATGAATCCTCCTCTATTCCCCCATGGATCCATGTTCTGATGATGATATTGTGGCGCGTGATTATACTGTGGGGTTTGTTGAAACTGTGGCACTTCTTGAAATTGTTGTGCATTACCAAAATATGGCGTAGTCTATCTTGCAATAAACTCAGTCTACATCATGTATGCATATGAGGTTCTTTTTTTCATTAGCTCCATAGTTCTAGAATTTTTGTCTTCATGCCCCACTAACTTACAAAATTTACAGAAAGTACTCTTTGGTTTTGTCTTGTACTTCTGCATCATAGCACAGTGATAAGGATCATGTCCATGTTTCTTGCATATTTCACACCAAGTCACTCCTATAGTAAAAGGATTTGGAAGTCCTACTCCTAGTTACTGTGCAAATATCAAACACTCATTCTTGTGGTGTCCCTCTGATATGCACAGGGTATACGACACTGCTTCTATTTTATCTCTACTTTTATTCTAATTTAATTGTACTGTGAAAATATTCAGTTCTTCCTTCACCTCCTCTATAGACGGATCTATCTGTTTATATTGATTCTCCTCTAACTACGTCGTTTCTTGCAATGCCTCTGCCTAGTTTTGAAATTTATGTTGTCTCAATGGATATTTGAAGTGTAGCAACATAGAGTTTATAAACAGTTTTCTATGTTTCATGTCATAAATGGGATACTTCAATTTACCTTTTAATGTTTTGAACTTCTAATCAATCTCCCATACAGATTATCCTAGTTTTTGTTTAACCTCGATCATCTCATTCATAAACTGATCCTATGATTTTGGCCTCTGAAATTCTATGATCAATTCTTGTTTTATATCTTCTACTGTTCTTGACGCACCATGTGGATTGTTTACTGCTAGACTGATGTACCAATCCAACACGTGGTTCCTTAATGTTATTTCTAACTGTGCTATTTTTGTTTCCTCATCTGTGACTCTTTTTTCTTCCCATATTCGCTCACACACGAATAGGTGCTTCTCTAGGTCTTATGATCCATCCACATGAAATTATGGTAGTCTAATCGTTGGATCTATGCCTTCCATTGTCGAATATGTTGTACCTACTCCATGTGGTACTACTATCTGTGTATTGTTGTTTGGACTTGAACTCCCACTGGTGTTGCTACTGGTACTTCCACTTGTACCACTAGTTGTACTGTATTTGGTACTTCCACTTGTACCACTAGTTGTATTGTAGCTGGTACTTCCACTTGTACCATCATTTATATTCTGATCTCCTATATTTCTCTGACCAATAGTCACTTGTTCTCTAAACAACTCTTTCTTCGTTGATGTGTTAATCGTACATGGGGTTGTAGGTTCTACACTGATTCGGATATGGAAAGGGGTGTCTACTTATTCATTAGAGCTCACTCCTCTAGTATTTCTTTCATATGTGGTGTGCAATATTTCTTCAATGTGATCCACAACACGAAGATCCTCTACCTCTTCCTCATCACTTTCTAAGTCTTCCCTTTCGACTACTTCTCTTTTCTTCCTATTGATCTTATATTAGTAGGGTCTTCCACTGCACGTGGTTCCTGACTTCTGCATAATTTCATGGATCTCCTCTTGATCCATCATAATAAGATATTTCCCTTTACTACACTCTTCTCTATCCATTTCCTCCTCCATTTCAGACCTTCCTCAATGTTTACCCTAACTTCCCCATGCACGCGGGGTAGTTTAGTTGTCTAATTCCATAGTTAATACCCCTTTATCCTGTAACAATATTTTGATCGAAGTGTACAATGACCTGATGTACCTTCCCCTTGGTCCCTTAAGAAACTCCTTCTTTGCTACACTGTAATACTGCGAACTCAGTGATATACCCCACTACAATGCTTTCTAGCCAACAATTTATTGCGCGTGTGAATTTGTTATTCACTCTTTTCAACCGTGCGATACTTTCTTTTGTCCACTCCATTGATCTAACTCTATTTTTTGGATGGGTATTCTTCAACTGTGTTATCCACTCCTGCAATAGCATGGGAAACTCACTAAAGAAATTTTTTTGTATTTCATTTAATACGTATCTCTCCAAATATTGTCTTGGATTAAACCTAGGGATTTTATTATCTTTGTGGGCAAACTCTAGTTCCTGAACTATCAACCATATTTCAATCTTCACTTTCATGGGGTTCCAATCTACAAACATTCCCTTTCTTAACCCTTCGCACTATACTGCATGGTACATCCCAAATGATCTATTCTTTTGAGTTCCAATCGACAACAAAACCATTGTTGGCTTGCTTATAGGCTGACTCGGGTTCTGACTATAATATACCCAACATACCCTTCTACCATCGACCCTTCTGGATACCAGAAGGAAACACAATGCACAGAGTGCACTGCACAATCTCACCCGAGATGGATTCTATGGGTGGCTATAGGACTCATATGTTTGCAACCCTGGGATGGGTTGTGTATCTCTCAGAGGCATTTAACCTACTTATTGGTAACCTTCAAACCCACATTAGATCTTATTCCAAATCATTGTCAAAACTATTATGATCGGACTCCATTAACAATTATAGCCGCATGTGTTCAATGAAAAGTATTTATCTACTATAAAACAAGGTTCAGATCTAAACATTAGCTATAACATTCATTTATTTAGATCGATTCTGCAAATTTCATTAGTTTATTATAGTGCACAGTGCTATCTCCTATATCATTTAACATGTTCATCATAAAATTACTAAGGAAAATACAATTAGAAACACTGCATACATTCACACAAAACATAGATGTACCATGGTTCACCCCACCTAGGGCTACGTCCACAAATATTTGTCGCTTAGGCTCTTTATTCATATTCTCTGCAAAATCCAATGTTGCGCACTGTACAAGTCCTCCGCCATTACACTCGATATCCACATATCACAATAGTTATCTTGATATCCATAAATTAAAGTGCACCATTAAAGAAGGGAAAAATAAAAAATGAAAAGACATAAGCATCACATTTGAACACAAAAATGTGATAATAGAGTTCGTCCCTGATGGAATAGGTCTCCAGGTCCTGCTCTCAGATGGGTAGGCTCTTTTATTAACTCAATAAAAGAATTTGGAAAATACATAAATATACCTCATTCTGAAATCAAGCTATAGAAATAATGCTCATATCAGAAAATAGACATCACCACTAAATTACCAAAAAATTACTATCTCCACACTTTGATCTGACTCTGGGACTCCTAGGCCCAAGAATAACTTTGTCTCGATTTTCGTGCCCTCTGCAACCTACAATGATGACATTTTTGTCTCGAAATTCATGCCCATGGGTCTGTATGGTCTGCGCCTCTCTCCCTTGGCTCTCGACAGATTTTAATTTTAAAGTAATAACCACGGGCAGATATACCAAGTGGTACCCATGGCACAATTGTTATGGGTAGAGTTGTTAAAGCTTTGGGCATCGAGGAGGTTCCGGGGTCAAATCCCACCAGACTCCATTTTGGTACATTGGTTGTTTATATATATACATTGAAATATATGATCTCAATAATTTTAACAGAGCCTAGATGTCCTTCTGACTTGTTGTAAAAATTGGCGTGGTCTGCTAGATATGGTGGACCCACCATTTTAAAATTTGAAATTTGTTCATGGGTTAATATTGGGCATTTCAGGGATGCCACGTGTTGCCCAATGATTGGTACATGTCATGCCCACTGATAAGTCCACCTATCTTCTAACATATCCGCCCCGTCATTTCGTACCTGACATGTGGCGCTTCCTGGGTGGTGCCATGTGGCATCACCTGGAGGTGCCACATGGCACTTTTCTACTGGTCCACATGGAGCCTTGAAAATCCCATTGGTGGGCGACACATGGTAGCCTCTAGTGCTGACACGTGGCATGCTAACATTAGTAGCTTGTATGATGATGTCACACTACCATGTCATCTACTGACATCAACAGTACGGATGATGATGTGCCCCCCTGCTGACTGGCCTTGTTTGATTGCAACTTTGACCGAGAATATCTTTCAAATCATAACTTCGTTTGACGAGATGTTTTCACCGTTAGAAATATTGTGACATGCACTTCGCGATCCTGCCATTTTCACTGAGTTTTGGAAACTTTGAATTTTTTCCCTTTCTCTATCTATTGGAGCCATTCTGAGCGTTTTGAGTTGCCTTTGTGAGTTCTAAGTTATTCTTATCCTTCTCTGGATCCTTTTTGGATCATGCCTTCCCACTGAGAGATTTTTGGACCACCAAAATATTTCATCAATCAACTGGTAAGTGAGAGAAAATTCCCCTCAATTTGTCCTTCTCGATCCACTTTGCCTTGCTTGGATGTGTGTCTTTCAAGCCTACTCAAATATAATCAACATCACCCCTACGTGAAGTCCTCATCCTCCTTTCCAGGATGATATCTTCCTGTAGCTCATCCAAGTACTCAGGTGCAAACTCATCAACTGATGGTATCGAAACTTCCTCATCTTGATCCATGATCATGGGAGGCTCAAAACGTTTCAAGTTCTCAATGTTCACAACTAAGTAAATCTGTATATAAGGTGGAAGATCCAGACGAAAAGCATTGGTACCGCTTTTCTCCAAGATAGTGAAGGGCCCATAATGAATGGGCTTGAGTTTATTTCCTTCACCCTTCAATATGTCCTTGTTGATGTGAAGCCATACCCGGTCTCCAACTTGGAACTGATGATCAACTCTGTGCTTGTCATGCTGAGCTTTATATTGTTCTTGAATTTTCTCCAACTATTCCATGACTGTCTGGTGTATATAGTGAATCCTCTCGATAAACTTGTGAGCTCTGTCCTCTGTTCATTCTTCATTTACATCGACATCTCTCCTATACATCAAGCGCAAAGGAACCTTTGGTAGGTACCCAAAACATGTCTCAAAAGGTGAACTCTGAGTGGATGAATGTAAAGCTTGGTTATACACATGTTGTACATAGGGTATATTTTCATCCCATAACCTGGGATGCTTGTTGCAGTAGCCTGGGAGCAAAAGTACCAATGTTCAGTTTACCACCCCTATCTGTCCGTTGGTCTTTGGATGGAAAACAGTGATCCTCTTCAATTTGGTGTCCATCATTCTCCACAAGCTAGTCCAAAAGTTCCCAAGGAATCGACTATCTCGATTCGAGACGATAGATGTGGGTAATCCAAAGTGAACCCAAACATGTTTAAAGAAGAGATTAGTAGTCTACTCAACATTGATTTACTTTTTACATGGCATCAAGATACACATATTTCTGAACCTATCCACTACAACATACAAATAATCATGACCCCCTTTGGTCATTGGTAAACCCACTACAAAATCCATGGAGACACTTTCCCATGGATGGGATGGAACATGAAGTGGGAAGTATATTCCAAGTTTTCTATTAGTGGACTTACAGGTAGAACACATCACACACCCCTTTACATACTTAGTTACAATTGCTTTAATTTGAGGCCAATAACAAAACCTCTGCAAATGAGCCATAGTCTTTCCTACCCCAAAATGCCCAGACACAAGAGAAGTATGAGCTTCTTGTATTACATGGACTCACTCACTTGTAGGAATACATAGCTTTCCAAGATGGTACAATAACTTTCCCTACATACAATAGTTCTCTACCTGTGCACCAAGGGTTAGCTTCGCATATACTTCTTTAAAATCTTCATCGATGGCATATTGTTCTATATAGATATCATGAGATAAAGAAGCATTCTTCAAAACAATAGAGGCAACAATAGGAGGTCTAGAAATCATATCAGCTACCTTGTTACTTGTCCCCTTTTTGTACTTGATTACCAAGTGAAACTGTTGTAGAAAACCCATCCACCTATAGTGTCAAGATTGTTGCAATTTTGTCTGTTCTTGAAGATACTGTAAGGGTTAGTGATCTATATGTATGATTTTTTCCTTCCCTAATAAGTAGTGCTTCCATTTCTTTACACTCTGGACTAATACATACAACTCTTTATCATATTTAGGATAGTTAAAAACATCTTGCTTAAATGTTTCAGAGTGGTAACAGATAGGCTTACGATATTTCATCAATATTGCACCCATGGCGTATCCGTTGGAATCTGTCTCGATCCCAAAAGTTTGTTGAAGATTCGATAGTGCTAATACTGGTACGGTACTAATCTTCCCCTTCAAAATGTCGAAACATTTTTGTTTATTTCCTTCCCACTGAAAAGTGTTCTTCACATTAGTTAAAGAATGTAGAGGAGATGGTATGAAAGAGAATTCGGGAATGAATCTCCTCTAATACTGGACTGCACCTAAGAAACTTCAAACTTCGGTTACACTTTTTGGCTCAGGGCAATTTACAATTACATCAATTTTGGACGGGTCAATATTCAATTGTCCTCCTCCTACAATATGACCTAAGTACACAAGTGCATTCTTTCCAAATTCACATTTAGACAATTTTACATACAACTTTTCCCTTTGCAAAGTATCCAATACTTGCTTTACATGCCTCACATGCTCATCCAAAGTCTCGCTAAAAACAAGAATGTCGTCTAAATATACAATCATAAATTCATCTATGAAAGGCCTGAATACATCATTCATCACATGCATGAAAGTTGCTAGAGCATTACAAATCCCAAACGACGTAACCAACCACTCAAACAATCCCTGTTTGGTTTTAAAGGCAATTTTCCATGCATCCTATTCTGCGACTCTAATTTGATGATATCCACTACACAAATCCAACTTAGTGAAATAGACAACATTCTTCAATTGATCAAGTAAATCATTTATGCAAGGAAGAGGGTATCGATTTTTCACCATTATTTTATTTAAAGCCAAGTAATCGACACACATTCTCCATGTTTCATCCTTCTTTGGCACCATCACAAGGAGATGAATTGGGCCTGATGACCCCTTGATCCAATAAGCCCTATACCTACTTGTTGATCTTTTTCATCTCCACAACTGACATCATGTACATGCCCACATTAGGAAGAAGAGAATCCTGCTGAATATGTATCTCATGTTGGATTTCCCTTTTAGGAGGTAATCCATCTGGTTCCTAAAAAATATCATCATACTTAGAAACAATATCAATTAATTCCTTTTTATGAGATGGATCACACCCTTGGAAAGTGTCATATGTCCCGACATATTTCTCTCTAACGACCATGAGTACATATCTCTCATTAGTGTTTATGAGTCTTTTCATTTTCCCTGCTCTAACAAGTGTTGTATTTACCCTCATGTTGTGAGCTCTAACAATATATTCCACTCCCCCTTTTGTAAGGTGTTATTTATTCTCATGACGAAAGAAGATTTCTTTTATATCATAAAGATAAGGACTTCCCAAAACCATGCCACATATATCAAGTGGTACAACATCCAAATCCACTTCATCAATCAATTTTGAAGCAATAGCAAATATGATTCTACATTGTTTGGTAAGTTTTTCTTTGTCACATACCCAACAAAGAGGATAAGGTTTCAGATGTGGTTTCGTTTCAAGACCCATTTTCTTGACAAGTGCTTCAGATATTAAGTTTACTTGGGAACCCAGATCAAATAATGTATCTATATTAGTATGTTTAGATACAACTCTTATATGAAATAAATCATTCCTCTTTTGTTCATCAACATGAGATTCATCATTGGAACTAGAACTAGCATGAGGAGAATCTTTACCTTGTACTCCAACTATTGTGATCTTTCCTTCATCTCCTGAATCAGAACCAAGATCTTGCTATATTGTAGCAACAATCTTTCTCTTCCCCTTTCCACCGAACTGTTTCGGTTTCTTTTCCGGATGCAGTTTCCAACAGTTTTCTTCATCATGACCACTCTTCTTGCAATGAGTGCAAGATGGTTTCCCTCCTTCTCTCGTCACTGTAGCGGTCTTATTGTCCTTCGTTTTAAACTTATTAAAAGACTTTTGTGGTAAATTGGAAGGTTTCTTTGTGGGATCTTCTTGAACATGTTTCCCCCTATTCTCAAGGTGAGTGGATTGCACACAAACTTCATCAAGACTAGTGGGGTTAAACAATAGCAAACTATGTCGAATATAATTGTGAAGTGTGCCAATATACTTCATTAAATTTTCATAAGAATCCAAAGGAATAATCAATGCAAGAGATTTCTTGCTAAATTCTTCCGTGAAACATTGTATAGTTTGTCCTTTACTTTGCCTTAAAGTTTTCCATTCCATCATTTCTTTATGTAAATACCCTAATGGATAAAATTGCTTCCTTATCATTGATTTAAATTCCAACCATGAGGTAAGAAGATTACCACACTTACTTATGTCCTGAATCTTTCTCTCCCACCATACGAGAGCGGTGCCTTCCAACCGAAGAGAATCCAGTTGCACTTTAACTTCCTCTTCATCAACATGTTGGACACAGAAATACACTTCAACCTATCGGATCCAATTATCTAGATTTGCAGGATTAACATCCCCATTAAACATAGGTAAAGAAAATTTTACTTCAAGCTTTAATAATGGTTTCTCAAAATAGGCTTTATGGCTAGAATGATGAGAATGATGAGAATTCTCAGAGGAAGAAGAACTAGAACTCGAAGGTGAAGATGCAGGCTCAAGAGGATCTCCTCCAGCCCCTTGGTTTACCAAAGCATAATCATCTTAATGTTCTTCCTTTTTCTTCCCTTTCTTTTTCATCCTCGTCTCGTAATCTCCATACATTCGCTCGACCATTTCTGACATGCAATAAAAGACCATGTGAAATTTTTTCTCTTGTTCATCACGCTTGTCCTCTTTTGCCATTTTCTTCCTTTTGGATACACGACCAAATTTAGGATTGAAAGTCTTAAGAGTTCCTTCACCCTTCTTACGCTTGGCCCTAGTAAGGATTCACACTCAACAATTCAAGTCAAAGATGACTACTCTGATACCAACATGATACGAGATATTTTGATCATGACTTATAAAGAATTGTATTAAATGAGCATAAATTAAAGTGCAACATTAAAGAAGGGAAAACTTTAAAATGAAGAGACATAAGCATCAGATCTGAACACAAAAACTTGATAATGGAGTTCATCCCTGGTGGACTACGTCTCTGGGTCCTGCTCTCAAATGGGTAGGCTATTTTATTAACTCAGCAAAAGAATTTGGAAAATACATAAATATTCCTCATTCTGAAATAAAGTTGCAGAAATAATGCTTAAAACATAAAACATACATCACCACTGAATTCATGGCGTAAAATTACCCAAAAATGAATGTCTCCACACTCCGATTCGACTCTGGCACTCCCAGGCCCAAGAAGAATTTCTTCTCGATTTTTGTTCCCTCTGCAACCTGCAATGATGATAGTTATGTCTCAAAATACATGCATGTAGGTCTGTACAGTCCACACCTCTCTCCCCCGAATCTGGGTAGATTGTACCCTTTAAGTAATAACCACTGGCGGATATACCAAGCAGTACCCATGGCACATTGGTTATGGGCGGAGTTGTTAAATCTTTGGGCATCACAGAGGTTTCGGGGTCGAATCCCACTAGAATCCATTTTGGTATGTTGGGTGTTTATATATATACATTGCAATATATACTCCCGCTAAATTTAGCGGAGCCTATACGTCCTTCCAAATTTTCTTTAAAATTGGCGCGATCCACCAGATTTGGCGGACCCTCCATTTTAAAATTTGAAATTAGTTCACGGGTTAATATTGGGCATTTCGAGGATGCCATGTGTCGCTTGATGATTGGGCCATGTGGCACCCATTGATAATTCCACCTGTCTTTTGACGTCATCATCCCGTCATTCTGTACTTGACACATGGTGCTTCCTGGGTGGTGCCATGTGGCATCACCTGGAGGTGCCACGTGGCACTTTTCTACTGGTCCACATGGACCCCTAAAAAGCCCATTGGTGGGTGACAAGTGGAAGCCTATGGTGCTGCCACATGGCATTCTGATGTCAGTAGAATGTATGATGATGTCACCCTCCATGTCATCTACTGACATCATGCTGACATCAGCAGCATGGATGATGATGTGCCCCCTGCTAACTGGCCTTGTTTGACCGCAACATTGACTGTGAATACCTTTCAAACCATAACTCTCTTTGACGATTCATTTGCACTGTTAGAAATCTTGCAACACACTTTTCACGATCATTCCATTTTCACCGAGTTTTGGGAACTTTGAATATTTTCCCTTTCTCTTTTTGTTGGATCCATTCTAAGTGTTCTGAGTTTCCTTTGTGAGTTTTGAGTTATTCTTAGCCTTCTCTGGATCCTTTCTAGATCATCGAATCTCCTTCACATGACCTCGTATTTATCTTCTATGTTAGAGGAGGCTCTCAACTATACTTATATGATAATTGGATTTAGGATCTCCCTAGTTTAGACTCCTACATTTTTTTTGTGGCCTTGGATAAATTTACTCTCCACTCTAAATCAAGGCCCTAGCCTAAACTTGTTCGTTTACCCTGTAAAAATGATGATGTCTAATAAAGTTTTAGTTAATCGTTCATTTTAGGGGTTTTTTTTACTCAACAAAAGGTATGGATGAAACTTGAATGATGTTTATGACAGACTCCAAAAGAAAAGAACTTAAGAACACAATGCAATATGTGGTTTCTTCAAATGAAAAAGGTGTGCAACAATGCTTAAAACAAAACTCTTTTCTTTTCAGTAGTAAAATAAAATAAAAAATTATGCAACATTTGAAACACTTCATAATGCAACCTAGAATAGTCTTTGAAGGTAAAATGAAAAACAAATATGAAAAACTTTGCAAACAGAGGTTATTTTCTTTCAGAAAGGCTACCACTACCAAAGAAAACTATAATGCATAACAACTTGAATGCTAGTTAACTGAATCTTTTCTTTCAATAATCTAGGGAAAGGGTTCAAGAAAAGAAAAAGCTTGGAAAAAAAGTATATATTTTTTTCTTTTCGTCTAAAAGAAATGAAATTTTATTTTATTTTTCTTTTGTAAACAAGGAGAAGTAGGCATAGAGAAAGAAAACAATTAGCCAAGAGTAAATGAAAACTTAGCAAGAATGGACATGCAACCCAGGAAAACAAGACTGACCTCTCAATCAACCTAAAAGCCTTATAAACAAGAACTAACTTAAACAAAAGAAAGATCTTTTGTTTTTATGTGACTAACAATTTTTCAAAGACTTAAGAAAGAACAAAGCAATGAGAAAGACACCAAAGAGGCTTAGCCAAAACTGAAAAACCAACCAAAACCTTCCACACTGAAAGATAGTTTTTCAAAAAAATCCACTTTTACATAGGTCCATGATTGTGCATACTAGGACTCACGGATATCCATAGGTCATAAATGGAAAAACTAGGATGTTTGCGTGCTATAAAAGGGAAAGTCGCAAATGGGCTTGAAATTTTGGAAAAAATAAAAGCCACTCCAGAAGGGGGATTCCAGAAACTTTAGAAAACGTTTCTAAGATGCTAAACATTTTCAAAAGAAAATTGGAAAACAAATAAAATCACAAAAGATAAGAGAAAAACAAGAAACCCTAAAAATTGACCCAAACTAGGAGAGTCCCTAGTGGAGTCTCCAATTCTAATTAAGCAATTTTTCCCCTGTAACTTTTGGTTAAGTCACAACAGAGAAAGATTGAATTTAGAAGACAGAACCTACCCTCATTTATCAATGCATACAAGAAATAACTACTTTTTATAAGGAGAGAAAGAGAGAGAGAAAAAAATAAGGAGAGGCCTCACACCTTGAATCCTTTGTTCGGTGTCAATCCCTGCTCTCTCTTCTTGAAGCACTCATGTTCTCTGTCAGAACTAGCCTAGGATAGGAAATGAAGAATATGTTGCTACAAGGTAGTTGTACATTCAACTATCATATATCATGTGCATAGATTCAAGTATCTATGAAAGACATTAACATGTAACATTACAATGAACCAATAAACACACTATAGTAGGGAAAGAGAACTCTTCTATTAACAACAATATGAGAAAGGTAGGTACAACCTAATTCAACCTTCGGTACTAGTTCAGAGCCAACTTCCATGGGTTACTCCAAAGACCTTCAAGCAATGACTCAATGGTGAGGCTCTTCATTAGATAACTCAACAGGGATAAGAATGCACCCTGTAGTTATATAGATAAAGGAAGGAACATTGGAAAAGGAGTTTCTAGGTATGGGATGCTACTCAAAGAATGAAGGGATTAGAGAAGCTTGCTAAAGTTTTCCAGCATGATCTTGCACCTTAGTTAGTCCTCCTCATCCATGCCCCCCAATGGTGAATTTATACCATCCTTGAGAGGTTGAGGTTGAATTTTGTTTGGTATAGTCTTAGGGAGGTTGGGAAACAAGCACAACTGAAATCCTTGACTGAAAATGTGGAATTATTTTATTTTTAACATTTTTTAATGGAATTTGTGGGTTGAAAGATAGAAAGGTGTGGATGTTTGCATGTTTCACAAAGGAAACCCGCATATATAAGAAAAAGTCAATTTTTTTAAGTGACTTTGATGAGGGAAGTTAGGATTTTGATTAGAAAGCTAGGGAAAAGTGATAGAAAAAGAAGATCGTGGAGCAAAAAAATTAAAAAAATGCAGAAATAAAACACAAAAGATAAAAAATACAATAGAGAAACAGATATACATGGTTCACCCAGTGTGGGATACGCCCACCAGAGAAATTTCTAGGTCTTTCCTTTAATATTATCCATCAAATGAAGGGATACAACCTATAGCACACCCGTTGTAACTTCCTCTTCTTTCTCTCACAGTCTCCTCACTCAGAATACAATATTTGCAATGATACATAGCCGAAATACATTTCCCTCATAAAAGAGGGTTGGCTTCTAGGGAAAAAATCCATAACATGACTTCTACCATCAGATCTGCAACCTTATAATGAACAGTCCATATTTACTATGAAACTACAATGTACATTTACAAGGCAATTTTTCTTTCAAGGGCCCACTTTCCCCCAGACCCCACAGAGGGGGTAACCCCCCTCTGCACTCCCCTGCTTGGAGGAGTTTACATTATTCTAGGGTGTAAAGTCTTCATGAGGTATAAACACGGTTGAAAACAAAGATCTCTGAATCAGGAAGATAATCAGGCTCCACAACCAACAATCTCCCACTTGGAGATTGATCTCAACAACCCCACCATTGTTGTATATGATGGACTATGATCCTTCTTGAACCTGGAAAATTTCTCATCTTCATCTTCATTCACGAAGACCAACTGAAACTGAGCAGGAACTCAGTTTCTCCCTGGTTACTCCCTTTGTTAACATGTCTACAGGTTTCTGGCTAGTTTATATCTTTTCCGACTTCAAATGTCCATCTTCCAAGACAGATCATATGAAATGGTACCTGAGTTGTATATGCTTAGTATTTGAATCAAAGGTTGAGTTCTTTGAAAGATGAATGACACTCTCACTATCACAGTACAACCTACTATTCTCCTGCTTCTTTCCCAATTCCTCCATAAACCTTTGTAACCAAATCATCTCTTTACTAGCCTCTGTAGTAGCAACATACTCTACCTCTGTTGTTCAAAGTGAAACAACCTTTTGCAGTTTTGAAATCCAACTTACTGTTGTTCCACCTATAGTAAAAACATACCCTGTGGTGCTCCTCCTACTATCTTTATCACTTGCCATATCTGAATCAACATATCCCTGTAGAACATTGTATGAACCTCCAAAACATAATGCATGAGTAGCAGTACCTCTCAAATACCTGAGAATTCACTTTACTTCCTCTCAATGTTCTTTACCTGGATTGTTCATATACCTGCTCACAAATCCCACTGCAAGTGCAATATCTGGTCTTGTGCAAACCATCGCATACATCAAACTGCCAACTTCTGATGAATAAGGGACCATGTACTTGTATTCTATCTCCTCTTATGTCTTGGGAAAAATTTCCTTAGTTAATTTGAAATGGTTGGCCAAAGGTGTACTAATTCATTTTTCATTCTACATTCTAAACCTCTCCAACACCTTCTCTATGTACTCACCGTGAAAGAATGTCAATTTGTGATTCTTCTTGTCTCTTGTTATTCTCATACCAAAGATTTTCTTTGTAGCACCCAAATCCTTCATCACAAATGAATTATCTAATTTCTTCTTGAGCACATTTATATCCTGCATACTAGACCCTCCAACAAGTATGTCATCTACATAAAATAGTAAGATAATATAGCTTCTATTTTCTAGCCTTTTAAAATAAACACAGTGATCAGAATGACATCTACTATAACCTTGTTCTGCCATAAACCTGTCAAACTTCAAATACCACTGCCTTGGAGCTTTCTTTAGGCCATACAAGCTCGTCTTCAACCTGCATACCAAATTTTACTTCCCTTTGACCTCATACCCCTATGGTTGTTGCATATAAATCTCTTCTTCCAAATACCCATGGAGAAAAGTTGTTTTTACATCTAATTGTTCAAGATGCAAATCTTCTACTGCCACAAGACTTAAAATAGTCCTAATTGAAATCATTTTAACAAAAGGAGAAAATATTCCATCAAAATCTATACCTTTCTCTTGTGCAAACCCCTTTACAACAAGTCTATCCTTGTACCTCTTTTTGCCTCCATATTCTTCCTTCAACTTGTAAACCCATTTATTATGTAATGCTCTTTTTTCTGCAGGAAACTAAACCAAATCCCAAGTCTGGTTATTTACCACAGAATGCATTTCCTCTTTCATTCCTTACTCCCACTTCTTTTTGGTGTCTACCTGCATTGCCTCTTCATAACATTCTGGTTCACCAGAATCAGTCAACAATAAATAATACAATGAAGGAGAGTATCGTTCAAGGGGTCTACTTAACCTGGTATATCTTTAACAACACTTGTAGGAGTTTGAGGTACCTGTTTCTCCTGTTGTTGTACATTTTGATTTTTTGGTTCCTTTGGAATTTATTTTTCAGTGATCTCATCAAGCACTATGTATTCTGGGTTTTCTTTTTCTTGTTTCTTTCCCTGCAACTAATCTTTGTACATGACCTTCTCATTGAATATGACATCTCTACTCCTAATTATTTTGTTATTTTCATAATCCCATAATGATCCAAAAAGGATCCAGAGAAGTCTAAGAACAACTCAAAACTCACAGAGACAACTTAGGATGCTCAGAATGGCTACAGTAGATAGAGAAAGGGAAAAAATTCAAATTTATCAAAACTCAGTGAAAATGATGTGATCATGAAGAACATGCCATAGGCTTTCTAACGAAGAAAACGACTCCTCAAACAAAGTTACAGATTGAAATATATTTACAGTCAAAGTTTGGGTCAACCTAGCCCAATCAACAGGGGATGAGTCATCATCTGTACAGATGATGTCATCATCCATACAACACGCGTGGAAGGATCAAGAAGGTTACACATGGCATGTTGACATCAACATGATGATGTGGTAGCACCATAGGCTACCACGTGTCACCCAGTTTTGGTGTTTTTGGATCGATCCGTGGAACAATCGGATCGCGCCACGTGGCAGTCTGTACAATCTATACACTAACATGGAATGCTTGCGTGGCGTACTGACTTGGAAGGTGGAAATGTGGACCAATGAAGGGCTTCCACGTGGCGCAATCAGAGGTTACCATGTGGCAAGTGGAAAATTACCAAGGATAGACCGTGAAAAAAAATTTGGAAAAAAAATAGTTGGCGGGTCCACCAAATCTAGTGGACCATGCCAAACTTAGCCATCGTTAATCGTTTGGTTATGGATATAGCACCATCGCTAAAATGGCAGAACCAACTATGTGTAAATATATATTGTAACAATTACAAATCCCAAAAGGGGAGGCTGCAGGTTTGACCCCAGAACCTCCTCCCACACAAGTGCCTTAACATATCCGCCCTAACCAATAGGCTGTGGGGCATTACATTCTAACCAACTCCCAAAATAATTATTAAATGTTGCATCTGACCAACCACTAGGGGAGAGGCACACGTGTCGTACGATCATTTGGGCATAAAAAATGATGTAAGTACATTCATTAATGAAGGTTGCAGAGGGCACAAAAATCGAGACAAATTTCTTCTTGGACCTGGGAGTGCTAGAGTCATATCGAGGCATGGAAACAATCATTTTTGGATAATTCGAAGCCACAAATTTAGTGGTGATGTATCTTTTCTAATTTGAGCATTATTTCTACAGCTTTATTTTAGAATGAGGTATACTTATGTATTTTTTCAAATTCTTTTGTTGAGTTAATGAAAGAGCCTGCCCATTTGAGAGCAAGACCTAAAGACATAGTTCAATAAGGATGAACTCCTTTATCAAGTTTTTGTGTTTAGATCTGATGCTTATGTCTCTTCATTTTTGAGCTTTTCCTTATTTAATGGTGCACTTTAATTTATGCTCATTTAATGCAATTCTTTATAAGTCACTCGATGAAAAGATCCCGATCATGTTGGTATCAGAGCATTCGTCTTTGAATTTCATTTTTGAGTGTGAATTCTTACTATGGCCAAGCATAAGTAGAGTGAAGGAACTCTAAATACTTTCAAACAGGATAAAAACTTTTACATGGTCTTTTATCGCATGTCATAAATGGTCGAATGAATGTATGGAGATTATGAGAAGAGGATGAAGAAGAAAGGGAAGAAAAAGGAAGCACATGGAGATGATGATGCTTCAGTAAACCAAGGGGCTAGAGGAGACCCTCCTGAGCCTCTGTCTTCACCTTTGAGTTCTAGTTCTTCTTCCTCTAAGCATTCTCATCATTCTGGCTATAAAGACTCTTTTAAGAAACCATAATTAAAGCTTGACGTAAAATTTGCTTTACCTATGTTTAATGGATATGTTAATCTTGGAAAGCTAGATAATTTTATCTAACAGGTTGAAGTGTATTTTTGTGTCCAACATATTGATGAAGAATAAGTTAAAGTGCAACTGGCTTCTCTTCAGTTGGAAGGCATTTCTCTTGTATTATGGGAGAGAAATATTTAGGATAGAAGTAAGTGTGGTAATATTCCTTCCTCATGGTCAGAATTTAAATCAACAATAAGGAAGCAATTTTATCCATTAGGGTATTTACATAAATAAATTATGGAATGGAAAACTTTAAGGAAAAGTAAAGGTCAAACTATACAAAGTTTCAAGAAAGAATTTAGGAAGAAAGCTCTTAAATTGAACATTCCTTTGGATTCTTATGAAACTTTAATGAAGTATATTGGTGCACTTCAAAGTTATATCCATCATACTTTTCTCTTGTTTAACCCCACTAATCTTGATGAAGTTTGTGTGCAAGCTACTCACCTTGAGAACAAGGGGAAACATGTTCAGGAAGATCTCACGAAGAAACCTTTGAATCTCCCACATAAAAATTTTAAGAATTTTAAAAGGAAGGACAAGAAGATTGCCACAGTGATGAGAGAGGGAGGAAATCCATCTTGCACTCATTGCAAGAAAATATATCATGATGAAGAACATTGTTGGAAACTGCATCCAAAAAAGAAACCAAAACAGTTCGGTGGAAAGGGGAAGACAAAAATTGTTGCTACAATGCAACAAGATCTTAGTTCTGATTCAGGAGATGAAGGAAATATCACAACGGTTGGAGTACAAGGTAAAGATTCCATTAATGCTAGTTCAAGTTCCAATAATGAATATCATGTTCATGAACGAAAGAGGAATGAATTATTTCACATAA
>SNQJ01S0051489.1:5769-36894 GCA_010110895.2 Picea sitchensis | reverse complement strand
AACAAATGGGTACAAATAGTTATTGAAAAGGCATAAGCCTAAAGCAAAGCTCAATAAAGACCGGAAAACCAAATCAAAGGGGAAAAAACTTAGCTATATAGATTGAATTCCATTTAGAAGTGGCATCATAAGCTGAAATGCATATTTTTTATAGTCATTATCGCATGGATGCTTACCCATAGGGAAATCCTTGAAATACTTGGAAATTTTGCAACCCAAATTCCCATTATGTCAAAGACTAAAACTCTAAAACACTTGTCCCAGTTTTTCAACCACCTTGGGATTGGTCATTTAAATTCTTTTATTCCTTCCTCTCATCCAATATTATCTAGAAAATCACCCTATTGTAAGTTCTCTCCATTATATCATTGTTTTTTACATACCGTAGCATGGATTAGAATTAATATTTTGTATCATCTTTAGAAAACAATAAATGAATATCTTTTCACCAACTCATAGCACAACACAAAGTTTACTTGAGAGAAAGGCCTTTAATGTGCCTTTAAGATGTGTTCATATGCTCTTATAGACCCAAAAATAAGGGCTACAAGTGGATAAGGGAACAGGGATGAAGAATGAAACAAAAGATGGAATGACTATGCCATTAATTATTTGCTCTATTAATGAATGAAGTATAAAAGTATTCATTTCATATACTTTATAGAGCTTGTTTACATTGTTGGTAGACTTTTTCTAGGATCTTTCAAGATATTGTTTTAGCTTTTGAAGATGTAAGGGAACAGGGATGAAGACAAGATATTGTTTTAGCTTTTGAAGATGTAAGGGAACGGGGATGAAGAATGAAACAAAAGATGGAATGATTATGTCATTACTTATTTGCTCTATTAATGAATGAAGTATAAAAATATTCATTTCATATACTTTATAGAGCTTGTTTACATTGTTGGTAGACTTTTTCTAGGACCTTTCAATATATTGTTTTAGCTTTTGAAGATGTGAGATTAATAGCTCCTTTTTTTAAGTCTAGGTATGAGTCCATTTATAGGACGGTTATAAATTTTATGGTTTAAAATCAATGATGAATGTACATGAATAGGAATGGTGACATTGTTTGAAGAGTGTTGATATGTTTCTTTCAAGGAATTTTTAGAAGTTGTGAAAAAGATGTAAGTATTATTATATGATATGTAATTTTCATTCTCACTTGGAATACAAATTATAATTTTTTCCAAGGAAAAAAAAGGATCAAAGTTTATATTTGAAAGTTAGAAAGTTAGAGATGGAAGTAGGTTAACTATGGGAGTTAATAGATTTTTGGACTAGTGCACCATGTACCATGAGCAAGGGATATCTAAAGGGGATTTTCTCTACGTTCTTCTCAATCTCAAGTTTCCAGTAGTCTTTGACACTAACATAAAGCAGATCAAATTATGAGGGAACATCGAGAGAGGTAAAGAAGCTAGCCTCAAACAATGAACCTAGAGGTCCCATGTTTTGACAAGTTTCATATTGTTCCTTTGGTCATATTTGAACTAGAGCATCATGAAGAACCTAAGCAGTAAAACAACCAATGGGAACCCATTGTGGTTGGTCCTAAGCTTGTAGTTGAAGGATGTGTTAAGGATTATTGAGAGGGGGTGAATCATTTTTTTTTTTTTTTAATCTTTTTTTTTTTCCAAATAATCCAAGTGTTATATCAGTAGAATTATTATCCAATAATAATGATCAATAGAAATGAACAATCCACACACATACGGTGTAATGTTTTTCGTAGAGCAAATTGGGAGAAAACCACCAAATGTTTTCTTATATGTCTTGAGAAAGAGTACATTCATTGGAAGCACCAACTTCCTTTGTTTTCAAGTTTCAAACTGGAGGAGGCTCCAACCCCTAGTTTTTAGGCTGGCAGAGAGCTCCAGCTCCTCAGATTGCCTACTCACAGCTGCAACCAGGAAGGGGCCTACAACCCCCTATGTTCTCTGTGATACAATTGGAGGGTGGCTACAACCACTTGTCCTTACAGTCAACCACCCTAAAGTGAGAGTAGAATGATGGAACCCGCTGTCACACTATCCCTTTTGTAGAGATATACCATTGTAAACATGTACTAATAAAACTAAACCATGCATCAGCACGTACCTCAGCACATGTCAACCTATACACCATAAACAGTGCATCAACCATGCGACAGCACGTACCATAAACAAGTGCATCAAACATGCACCCAGCACATTACCAAACCATATGTGATAGCTGTGCCATAAACAAGAGTGCAACCAACCATGTTCCAAGTATGTACCAATCGTATGTCAACTACACATCAACTATGACTCATCCAATGTGTACCAACATCATCAACTTTACACCTCATGTATTATTACCCGACTCATCAGCTACATCTCAGCCATGTACCCAACTTTGTACCTCAACCAAAGCCTCATCAATTTCTATCATCCAAAATCTGATTTATAACTATGCCAATAGACCTAGGTGTATATGATCACATACTGCAAAACTTCTTTACCTTTAAACAACAAGAGACTAGCATTTTACATCAAACTTTTCTTTAGTCTCACATGACTAGTTTTGGATTAGTCCAACAACCCTCTTGGGAATAATCCTTAACTTTGGCCACACATATTGAATAAAATATCTAGAACTTATATACATAATGTTATTTTGTGTGTTTTATGGAATTCATCCAATTGGAACTACTTGGTACCTCTCATAAAATTATTTATAGCAAAGAAATGATATACCTTGTTGAATTACATATTCTAGATAGTGACCCAGCAGAGCATTCCCACTTGCGATATTTGTTAGATCGATCTGAAAATATTACACAAAATACTATGGGAACTGTACTATAGCCAATACATTTGGTCTCTTGAATTTGGATCTTTTAGAAGAGTTGTAAGCGTTTTAAAACACCTAGTACGACTAGTTTGGGGACTAATACAAACCCTATTTTTCCACATAGTGTAACTCAAAATACAACGAATACATGAGATGAATTTTTTACCACAGATACTTAGATATATTTTATCAATGGAATAACAATTTAACAATTTGAATCATTCTATAAAAGAGTTATTACTTGAAAATGGTGAGATGACCTGTAAATAACATACAACCGAAGCATCATCAAAAGAATTTAAGCCTTCCTTGAATTCCGGCCTTCTTTTTCTTCACCTTCCACCGGAAGTGGCTTAGATATCCTTTGGACACCTCAGAGCCTATAGATTGTTTCATTATGTTCAAGTGTGATTTAAATTAGAGACCTTATATTTATACTCTCAATTAGCTTCCTTAGAAACATCTTCTGAGTTTACTTTGCCCACTTTCCTTATTTTGGGGTTAACCCTTCTAAATTCTCCATTAAATTTATTATTTTAAATAATTGATTTTGTATTCACTTTGAATTTATGAACACTCATCCCACTTCACTTTATTATTTAACTTTAAAAACTCTTAGCAAACCACTTTGACTACTTTGACCTTTTAGGGCTTCTAGATGACTTATAAGGGTCCTCCAACCCGTAAGAATATAACTCTCAAGCTAGTGAGGGAGTTATGTGGCGTTCTACATACCATGAGAGAAATGGAATAACATGTAATATCCACTTATGAAGATAATATTACCTTAAAATATATCAGAAACTCATCACTGTTATCCATCAAACAAACTTGGGTCCATTACCCAAGAGCACAGGTTCCTCCAACTTCTCATGGCCATAACTCTCTAACCATGAGGGGGATATGTGGCCCGTTCATGTATACCTTGGAATGGAATGAAAAAAATATCCATCTAGGATATTTTTCAACAAGTCCTTGTTGTTCATCTATTTATTCCACAAATAATCATGGGTTCTCTAACCATGCTTCTAGGATAACTCAATCGCAAAGTGTCTTCCAGGGGATTTCCACCATAAAGGGGACCACTTTGGGGACAATCATTCTACTTATTATATCTCAATGTGACAATAATGGTCATCTTTACATCAAACAATCTTGGGTCCATTACCACCCAACAACACAATTGCTATGAGGCTTTCTTCAAGGGTTGACATCGATCTCTAATGGTTGACATCAATGACAGCTAAACTTAATCAACAATCTCCCCTTTGGCATTAGTGGAAACCTTTCCACGATGCAATCACAGGAAATCATATCACTCATGCTAGCACAGAGCAGCCACATGTCCTCTGTATCTACAATAAATTTTTCTCCCCACAGGAGCCATACCTCTGTCCTTTGCATCCGATAAATCTCCTAGAACCATGTCTTTGACCTCTTCCTCTGTCCCTTTTGTATCTGATAAATCCTCTCCCCCTTTGTCGTATTAGCAAAATTTATCTTTCCATTCAGGGTTTCTCCCTCTAACTGAATTGTCCTCTTGTGGTACTTCCTCATGTAAATATAAGACATATAAGATAAAGCGATTCAAGAGTAATTTCATTTTGGAATTAGAAATAACTCCACATCTAAAATGAGAGATATTCAAAGGATTCGTGGAAGTGGTTTTTGTAGTCATATTCCACACTTGTTATTTTGTGCCCGTATCAACTCGATGTTCTTTTACTTCTCGGTAGAAGTGATACTTGATTGGAGGCAGTGCTTAGTCTTGGAGGTGCATCAAAGGGTTCTTGAGATATTGATAGGCACTTGTATTATCACAATATATTGGAATGGGCTCATCATACTCAACTTTGTATATATGTCAAGAGTTTGTTTCACATCCAGAACACGAGGTGCAACTTATGATGTTGTTGCAATATACTACGCCTCGGGGATGTAAGATAAATATCTTGATTGTTTCTTGTAGCCATGATACCAAACACCCCGCACCCAAATTAGAGCGTTGATCCTTTGGTGCTTCATGGAGGTCCATCAGTACAACCTACAATGCATCTATGTAGATAGTAGAAGTGATATAGATCATTTCCTTTTTGGATACCATAAATCCAAACTCTTATCTCCTTTGGATATCTAAAATCATCTTCGGCAACACAATGTGACTCAGCACAGATTGCTTCTTAGAATTGTTCCGCCTATCCAAATGCTTTTACGTTACATATGGTTTGGATGTTTTCACGTATAGTAGGCTACCAATCCTTGACCTATATTGCCGCCACGGTCGTAGACTTTGAATCATCATCTTTTGCTCCTGTTGGTTTGCAATCTTCCGTCCCAGACCTCTTTATCCCATTTCTGTATATTTGGTTTGAGAAATAAAGAGATTCGTAGTTTCTTTTGACGTGTCGAGTCCCAAAGAATAAGGATGGATTCTCAAGTACTTGACATTTCAAATTCATTATGCATCTCTTTTTATAGATTCCGGTAACTTTGTCATCATCACTTTCTACCAAAGAAATAATATCATCAACATGAAACTCAGATTAATAAAGTGTACCTTCACTTACCTTGATGTAGGAATTTGTTGTTTGCACTTCCTTTTTGAACCCTACCTGCTGTAAATACTTATCCAGTATGAAATACCATGATCTAGGAGCCTGTTAGACCATGGGCAGCTAACTAACTTTGAATTTACACATAATTCTGGATTTCTCGATGAAATCCTTATAGTTTGTTGATGTAGACCTAATACTTCAAGTTCCCCATTAGGAAAAGTTTTACCACCATCGTATTATACTTTAACATTTTGGAGCATGCATGAGGCTAAAATCAAATGGATTGCTTCCGTTTCTAAGCTGGGTCAAATGTCTCTTCAAAGGCGATTCCTTCCATCACATTACTTTTATCATTTACATACCAATCTAGCTTTGTTCCTTGTAACTTGTCCATCTTCATTTAATTTATTCACGAAGAGCTGAACTTTTAAATTGATCAAATTCTTGATTCTTTGGTCTTGGAACCCGGTTCCCAAGTGTCATTTTTCTCTATTTGATCAATTCTTCATTTCATGACCTTATTCCAAAATTCATCCTTATTTGTTTTCCTCAAAGCGGTGTGGTTCAATTGTCGATAAGAGTTCTAGGTGTGTTGTTATGGGTGAGAAAGGATTTTCTTCTAGTCTCAACTCCATCTTTGTTTCCAATAATTTGATCGAAGGGATGATTCTTATGTATTCGTTGCTAGGTGTCTTTGGAGATTCTTGTTGAACTGCTCTTGATTCTGTCAGTTCTCATTTCAATATTCCTCTTCTAATTTAATCTTCTACTTCTTCTTCTTGAAGTTGTGTTTAAGAATTAATAAGACAATTGGGAATTAGTCGGTTGTTATTATTAGCCAAACAATATATGACTTATTCAAATGATTTTTCCAATCTTTCCCAAGTGACCATCAATATTATAGATGAACAACATAAATAATGAACATCGGTCACAAATAAGATATACAGGATATAGATTTTCGAACCCATAAAGGGAGAAAACCATTTCTTCTTTGAATGATATGCAGTATTTTTAGAAGTTTTGTACATCATCTATCTTCGAGCACCAACTCAGTGTGAGGCTACTACCTGCATTTTACGACTCCAACTTCACTGAGCACCAACTCTCTGTTGTTATCTAGCACCCACTAGAAGGAAGCATCAGCTCCCTAAATGTTCCAACACCAAGCTGGACTTAGCCACAAGAACCAACTTGCATACTAAAGGCAGTGTTATCCCTAACACCACCCTGCCACCTTGTTTCAGCCACAGCTAGATGGAAGATACAACTTCCTATATTCAAGCACCAACTTGAATCACAGAGGATATGATCCTCACAGAACCACCCTACCTCGCATATAAAATGAAATGATGAATAAGTAAACATCAATACCGATATATCAGATTCTTACCACTTCTTCTATGTTATTCAATTCTTCTTTGCTTCACTATTATTTTATTTACTCTGTCATCTTACGACATAATTTCACGAGTTTGATCTCTGCGCTGTGCATTCTGATTTTTCCTTTCTTGATTTACCTCATTTTTTCGGTAAAGACAATAAACTCGCACAATCCTTGCGCATCCTCTTATGCACTCCAACCTCTTCGGTTTTACACCTTTCGAATCTCACAGGAAAATGCCTCAACAAATTTGAATGCATAGCCGTCATGAACCATGATTAGGTTCATCCTAAATGAATTATGAGATTGAACAATTAATCATGAGAAATAGGTATCCCGCCGATCCAGTTCCCAATTAACCGGTATGGATTGGATGGGAAATGCGATGTTGCGTTTATCTCATATGCCCATTAGCTGTGACCGAGCGCTAAACGGAATTTGAATTTTGTGATTTTTCGGTACCATCATTTGTGATGAGGGTCTCTCGCCGACCTCCAATTAATCGGTGAAGCTAAATGGAGCCTTAACGCTGGCTGCCCTCCGCTGATGACCATAGAAGTGATTGACCACAAAGTTAAGCCAAAGGTGCTTGTGACTTTTTCGTGGAGTCTCGCCGGGCTCCTCAGCTTGCGGTATCCAAAGAGCTCCAAAGATGGATCGGATCAATCCAATGCTCTCCTTTATCAATGGCTCACATTGGATGGCGGTGTCATGTTTCAGCGATTTCAAAGGATAAGAACTCCTCCCTTCCTTTAACTTTCAATGGGCAAAATTTGACCTCTCGCAGCGTAGTCTTCATCAATAGTCCACAATAGCAGTCAAGGGTTGAGATCAATCCTCGATCTAATTAGCCCGGATCATTTAGGGATGCTCATATCACGAGAGTTCCCATAAATGCTTTGTTAACTCCTCGATGTAGCAAGTCCTTGAAATTCTAGGTAAAATCTACATGTGTCCTTCTTTGAAGATGGGCCGAGTTCTCCACCTTTAGGACTTTGTAGTAAACATGCCTGCATTAAAGATTGTGCTCCTTCTTGGATCAATGATGAGGTCAATATTTGGGCTCGGTCGACCGAGATCTATTCTCTCTTCCTACTGTGCTCCTCCTATCTTGAATTTAGATATGGCGGTCATCGAGGGGGAATTGAAGATGGGATCGATGATCATTATGCAGCTCTTCATTTGTTGATCATTTCCAATGCCATTGCTCGTTGCGTTGTTGATAAATTGTTGATCCTATGCCATGATAATGAGGCATTGCACACATTTCCTTACGAAAATACCGTAAAATTATGCCAACAATCTTAAAACTTTGGCATTGAAGTAGCGGCCATGAACTGAAGGAAGCGCACTCGCACTCTATACCTAGGCGCTGCACTTTGTGAACATGCAATGAGCACTGCTGGCATCCTTAGCGCACTACTTACCACACCTGGCAAACCTGCTTTAGCCCGGCATCCTTACCCACGGTGCTTACCACGCCTATCCCCTTGGCATCAATGTCAAGAGAAATACTATCCCCACGAACTATTGCAATGCATCGAGAATTATCGGATGTCTTGGCAATCCACATACTCGACCAAGGTGAATAGACTAGACAAGTGAATGTATAGCCCCAAATTACGTGAAGATATCCAAAGGCGTGTCGAGTTAGCGCTAGCGGTTTAGTAAAGATGTCGATAATCACGTTACGTGGAAGGAATATAATCCATTAAAATGACTCTGTTTGTAACCTACTATTTGAGAAAATGATAGTTTATTGGTATATTCTTAGTCTTGGAATGAAAACAGATTCTTAGAGACACTAATGTAGCGAATTATTTATCGATTGAATTAAAGTCGGAATCGATATAATTTACCTTCAAATCTGCAAAAGTTTTTATCATCCATGAAATCTGAGGTCTGTAGTAAGCGGTATCAATGTATACCTTATACATGGTGACAAAGAGTGATACATCTTATTACTAATCCCATGAAACTAGCAGGTCACCACACAAGAAGAATGCACCTCCTTTGGTGTTCTTTCTCTCATCCACAATTTTCCCAATCAACATTTGAATGAGCAATTAACTGAAATATTGATTTCTAGGATACCATGGACCATAAAGTCATTTATTTGCCCTTTTAAATTATTTGGATATCCTTTTTACTGACTACTAAAGTGGCTTTTTAGGGCTGATTATTATTGACCTACCATTCGACAACTTGCATTGTATCAGTATGGGATGTTGTGATGTATAGAGGCGCCTATCATTGGTCGGTATGTCCTTTGATCAGCATTGGGTGAAATATCATCTTTTCTTGGGCTTTGGTGACCACCATAGGTGTACTAATGGGGGAAGAATCTTCCATCTAAAACTTCTTCAACATCTCCTCGATATATTTGATCTGAGAAATGAATATTCACAATGGAACTTTGGTTACATATGAAACCGAAATATGATAGTTCTCTATCATGGACATCTCAAATTCTGTTTTGCTAGAGTTAGAAACAACTGGATAGAAGAATCATTAGTACATCCAAAGATAATGTCATCTACATAAATAAAAAACCTAATTAAATCATCACCTTTGGACTTAATGTAGATATTGTTGTCAGCGGTACCTTTCTTGAACCCTTTGTCTTGTAAAGAATTGTCCAGTCTATAATACCAGGCTAAAATTAGTTGCTTGTTTGATCTATATAAATCCTTCTTTGGTTTGTAGACATAATGTCCGAGGGATTATCGTAGGTGAAAATCCGAGGTTTATCCATATATACTTCTTCCTCACAAGATCTCATTAAGAAATGTGACTTACGTGTCCATCTGATATGCTTTAAAGTTCTTTTACATGAATATGCAAGAAACATTGATGGATTCCCGATCCACTACCCTTTGGGTGCAAAATTTTTCGTAAAATCATGTCCTTCAAGCACATTGCATATCCTTTATAGACTAATCTGGATTTATTCCTAACAACTTGTCATTTTCATTCATTTTATTTCTTGAACGCCCATTTTGGAGCCTATTACATTCTTATTTTTTTGGTCTAGGAACAAGCTCCCAAGAGTATTGTTCTTCATCAATCCCCGATCAAGCTCTTCATTTCATGGCCCTAATCCAACCTACATCGTAGCATTGTTTTCATCAAAAGGATTTTAGGTTCAAATCATAGATAGAAAAATCAACACAGTTGATCTGATTCTTTAATCAATTTTCATGCTGTCACGAGACTCTCCTTTTATTTATATCTCAATTTCTTATTTTAGGATGGATTCTTTCTAACAATTTTGAGGAGGTGTTTGTTTCTTTCTGTTGATTTGTATTAGTCTGAGTATTTGTATCTTCATCGAGTTTAGATTCTTTCTCTTTTTTGATTCTTGGACATGTTCCATCTTCATCTTGACTATATATCTTGTATTGCTTAGTTCAATACTTCCTTACATTTAGGTACGAGGATTTCTTTATCAACTTTTATGTCGATACAACCAACCAATTTATGCAACCTCTTATTATAGCATGTATATCCTTTCTTGTTGTAAAGATGCTACAAGAAGATACCTTCATCATCCATTGTCATCATATTTGCCAATATTACCATCATTATTCTTGATATAACATTTGCTCCCAAAAGACTTTAAGATGCTTAGTTAGGCGGAGTCTTCCAAAGAAACCATAGTTCATAAGAAGTCTTCTCACTCAGCGTATGTTTTGAGATGAGCTTTATTAAGGATATGGACATTTGTATGAATTGCTTCCACTTAATATGTCGATCAATATTCCTTTCATTCATCATTGATCTTGACATCTGCTAAACTTATCTATCCTGCCTCTCAACTACTCAGGCTGTGGAGTCCTTGAATAGTGTTTTCTCTTTTGATTCCATGTTTATCCCATAACTCTTTGAAGTTCCATGAAATAAACTCTCCTCATCTATCAAACCTTATTGCCTTCAATATTTTTCTGTTTGATTCTTAGTTAAAGCCTTAAACACTTTTCAGATTTTTCAAATGCTTGAATTTTTTCCTTCAAAGCCATGTTAGTCTAGAATAGTCATCAATAATCAACATAAAATAGTTTCTTTTCATGTACCTTCTTTTCTTGATAGTCCACAAAAATCCATATGTACTAAATTGAGAGGTTTTTGTTGAAGGAGTTTTTGGAGTTTGAGCTATTATTAAGAGTAAAAGCACCCTATCACCATGCAGGGTTTTAAGCGGTCCTTATTAAATATGTAATGCCAGTGTCAGTCCCATCATGCCATCCTTGTCTCCTCAGTGTCTGTAAAATGCTCCATCTTGCATTCTCTCTCTCTCTAGCTCTGTGATCTCTCATTTTAACATCCCTTTGTCCAATATGCACAGGGATTCTTAACTTTTTTGTCTTTGGGTTGATAATACTAGTACACACTTGTCATCTTCTTTTCTTCTTTAGAGCCTTGAAATTTTTTAGAAACTTTGAGGATTCATATACTTGTGGCTATAGTTCTTTAAGAGATGAGTGACTTTCCCATGTCCACTTAATTGCCAAGTAGATTTATAACATTTGGTTCTTGAATGAAGTAGATGCATAATGAGATTGTTATGCTCATAGTGTTATTTGTATGTTCCTTGCATCCCATACTCCCAACCAACCATCCTTATGATTTATAGTTTGTAGTTTGTTTGTTACTGGCCGGTCTGATCTTTGTTGTGAGAATGCTTCTTCCTTAGATAACTTGTTGCTCCATATCTACACATCTTAAGAACAAGTTATCGATTTGTAGCGACCGAGTTAGAGCAGGGAAAAACAATATCCATGAAAAATCCTTGTACTTTTGGAAAGATTGTCTTCTTCTTCAGGTGGGTTGATTTCTTCCTTGCTGATGATTTCTTTGATCATATTTGGTTCTAGTACTTTTCTTTCATTCCTTCTTAATTGGTTGATTTTTCTTTCTTTGTTTGCAAAGTGGTTGTTATCGATGATTGTAGGTTGAAAATATGGAAACTTGATGGGATACATGTTACTTGGATGATCACTACTTGATCCTTATTCATGGCCAAAGCTAGCTTTCAACTTTAGATTCCTTTACTGATTTAGAATAATGGCTAATTCTTCTGAGGCTTTAATACTTCAGTAAATTTTGAGTGATACAATGCCTTAAAACTTCTCCATTTATTTTTTGGTTTTACTATCTCTTCTTCTTCTAGGGGCTTCATCACCAAGCTTTCTTACCGATAGCTTGTTGTTTCCGAATGTCCTCTATTTTCTTTACCTCTTCTAACTCAACTTTTAGTAAAGAAAAGTCTTCATCAGTTTTTTACCATTCATTTCAAATGCATCAACTTCGTTGTTTTTGCATTTTCTCTAGTCTTAGAATCTAAGTCATCGAGTTTCTTCCAAACTGGCGAGTTAATTCACCTTCCATCCTGACTTCTTTGTCATCAATTTCACCTCCTATTTTTCATCTTCAAGGATCTCCATATCCATGAAAGCATAAAATCATTCACTTTGTCTTGCACGCGATGAATCGCTATCTATGTCTTCTAAGGAGTGTCATTGTTGCACACAAACTTTTCTTTTTACTATATTTCTTGGGAATTTGTATTTATTTTCATCATCGAGGTTATGGTCCTTTTCTGAGTAGGGACACTTGAATTAAAGATAGTATCAACCAACACCACAGTTCACAAAGAACATTTTGAAGGGAAGCTTTCCTTAGTATTTTCTTGATCCTTTCTTTAACATTCTAAATTTTTTTGCCTCAATATCATCTAATTAGGAATCAGTATTCTTGTCCTAATTTAAAAGATGTAGCTTCTCTAGTAATGGATTTATCTTTGTTAGTTCTCATTTCATATCACGGTTAAGAGTTCACAGGAGTTGATCAATGGGCCGAGTTTTATTATCATTTTAGTTCTTCTATTAAGGAGACTTTTGGATTAAATTTATCAAACAGAGATCTTAAAATCTTCTGAAATAGAAGAACTAAATGATTCTTCAATTTTCTCATCAAGACCCTTCATGGCATTCCACAAGCTCCTCAACTCTTAAAAATGCCTTGTTTTCATCTTCGATTCATATTTAGTTGTTCAAATTTCAATCCTATATGTTTGTGAAGTTTGGCATCTTTTACTCCTCATTTTCGCCATGGCTGCTAATAAGTTTATCCCATTGCTTTTAAGCTGGAGTTTCAAGATGCATCACTAACCCCTATAAACTTCCGAGTGATCAACAAGTCCATTCAAGATGGCATTGATCCCCTTAGCATTGAGTCCTAAATTCTAACTTATCATCCTTGAAGATAGCACAATGACTGTATCCAGTCCTCTACTACATCGAGCAATGTCATCGCATAAGGCCAT
The DNA here is from genome assembly GCA_010110895.2 of Picea sitchensis. NCBI lineage: Eukaryota > Viridiplantae > Streptophyta > Pinopsida > Pinales > Pinaceae > Picea > Picea sitchensis. The sequence goes on along the minus strand of SNQJ01S0051489.1, from coordinate 23,813 downwards.
TAAGTATATTCTCATTCTAACTATACAGAGAGGAGGTAAAATTTGTTCCATCAAACAAAAAGAAGCTTACTGGATGAAGATCCTTCATGAATTGTCATGTTTAAACTTACAGAACTACCTTTAAATAAAACGAACCAACTCTGATACGATTGTTGGGAAATTACTAAGATGACTAAGGTGAATCGGAGTTATTCTTGTGCTTAAACAATATATGAGAAGCTTATTAAAATATTCTTAAATTTTCTTCAAGTGACATCAATATTATACAATATATGAACAACATAAATAATAGACATCAATCAAACATATGATATTCACAGAGACAAGTTTTTCATGGGGAAAACCATAAAGGGAGAAACCTCTTCTTCTTTGAGATGATTTAAGAGCCAGTCTTTTTTAAGTTTAGTACATCATCTATCTTTGAGCATATGAAACTCAATGTGGTAGTTACCTACGTTTTACAAGCTCCAAATTGTTGAGATCACGAAACCTCTTATTTCTCTAGCACCCACTTCGAGAGGAAACATCAAGCTCCACAGAGTGTTCCGGGATAGGCTGGACTTATACAAGCATAAACGCATCCTGAAGCTTCGTATTATCCCTAGCACCACCCTGCCACCCTATTTTCTAATACAACTAGATTCAGAGATACAACTTCAATGATATTCGTACCAGCAGATATCAAAGACGACCATAGTCCTCCCTAGAACCACCCTACCTCCACGATTATAAATAAATGATTGAATAACCATCAATACATATATATCAATTCTTACCACTTCTTCTTTGTTACGCGAGATTCTTCTGCTTCATTATTCTTCTGCTCTGTTCATCTTTTGTTTATCATTTCTGAGTTTGATCTCATACTGTGCATTCTCTGATTTTCCTTTCTCCCAGTTTACCTCATTTTTTCAATCAGAACAACCAACCTCCCACCCACGGATCAACGCATATCTCTTTATGCACTCCAACCTCTTCGGTTACACCTCGAAGATATCTACAGGGAAAAGCGCCTACGATGTTGAATCATCAAGCGTCAAGAACCATGAGATTGATTGACTAACTAAAATGCTTAGTGAACAATTAATCGTGAAGGAAACGGTGGCCAGCAGTCAAATTCTCAATTAACCATCACCATTCGATGAAATCCGAGTTTATTTTATCATATACTTATTTGTTGTGACCAAGCTAAACTGATTTGAATTTCGCAATTTTGCATTCCGGCATTCCTATGATGAAGGGTCGACACTCCAATTATTGTCAGCTGAAATCATAAATGGAGCTTATGCCCAGCTAAGGTTCTTCCCCCTCAACGTGATACCGTAGGGATACGGTAGCGCCAAAGGTAACACGATTTCTCTTATGAGTCTCCTTGACTCCTCAATACAGTATCGAAACTCAGAATGGATCGGATCAGCAGGTCCACGCTTTCTTTTGATCAACGACTCAGATTGAATCGTGGCTTCACGTTTCTTGATTTCAAAGGATAGAGCTCCTCCTTCCTTTGGCTTTCCAGTCAACAAAGGGTAATCTTTCCATGTCGCCGTCTCATCAACGGTCCGACCCTCTCGATCAGGGTTCACAAATCAATCCTCAATCTGGCCAGATTGGCCGGGATGTCGCAAGTTCCACACCATGCTCCGTTGCCTCCTCCAATGTGAATTGATTGAAATTCCCCAATTAGCTGCGCCACGTATCCTTCTTGAATATGGAAGGCGGTGCTCCACCGCCGGGGACTTTGTACGCTTCATCTGCATGTAAAGATCGTACTCCTTCTTAGGATCGATGACGATTACGTATTGAATTTCGGAATCTAATGCACGAAATCTGATTTCTCTTCTACCTACGCTCCCTCCTACTCTGAATTCATATATAGAAGGTCATGAGTGGAATGGGATCAACAATCATTATTTGCTCTTCATTGTGATCATTTTCCATGCCATTATCGATGCGCTATTGATCGTGTTGATTTGTGCTATCAATGACAAACACGCACACGTTGCCTTATGTATGTAAGTATGCCAACAAGTTATTCCATTGATTTGTTTTTCTTATTCCTTTGATTAAGTGCACTTTGTTTCTACCATCAATTTTCACGTTGATTCTTTCTAGCTTTGTTCAATCTTAGTTGTAACCTTACATATTTTCAGCAATGCTTGGAAGTAACCGGCGGTACTCATTTTTCCACCGAGGAGATTCAAACTTTCCCATTACGCCATCTTCTCTTTTGATATAGCGTTTTAGCTACAAAAACTCTGAAGTGCTTCACATTTGTTGGTCTTCCTTTCCATGGCTTGTAGGGAGTTTTATTAATGTTGTTTCTAAGCATTTTCTGCAGTTTTTCAATGTGAACTATTGTATGCATTTCACATGTCCAGAATATATCCATCGATTTGGAATCCATTAGCATTGTTGAGCCATTTCTTTGTATTGTCGTATTCTTTCTTTCCAACAACTCCATTACGTTGAGGTGTCACAAAAGCGATGGAGATAGACTTTTATTCCATGGTACATTGTGATTGGTCCATAAATTCTTTAAAGTGGAACTATCCTCCATTTATCAGATCCTCAAAGCATTTGATTCTTAGATCCATCTCATTTTCAACCATTTCCTTGTAGATCTTAGATTTCAAAGATTCTTACTTGTTCTTGAGAATCTAAACTGCGGTCATTCTTGTATAAGCATCAACTAATGACATAAAGTATCTCTCACCTTTTTAAATCCCTTTGTTGTAGTTAGTCCAACTAGATCAATATACACAATTTCGATGATAGTCTCTTGTTGTTAGATATTCCCTTTGATTTGAACACAGAACTTTTGCTTTCCTTAGTGACAGTAGCATAGAGTGTTGGTTGGTTTAGTGATCTGGGGCATTTATCTGCATTGCTTTTTCTTTGTTGACTTTGAAAGGTTAATCAAAGATGCATGAGGCTCATTTATACGTTTCCATAGCCATATTTCATCTTCCTTTCCCAAATAACACTTTTCATTTCCAATTACACATATATGTTGCTTGAAAAGTTCTTGCGGTACATCACCAGACCAATTTCCCTAGACCTTCTCTTCTTATCTCACACTTTTTTGATTTGAAAGTAACTTTATGAACTTTCTCACATATTTGACTCACCTTAGAATATTATGTTTCATATCTTCTGAAAGTAGAACATTTTGTGCCTTTTATTCTTGTTCCCAATTCCGGTTGCTTACCTTCCTCTAGTAGTTTTTGTTTGAGATTATCATTTCAAGGAGTAGTCCATTTCTTTCCTTCCATGATGTAAAAGAGTTGTCTCTATCATCTATCGTAATGTTTGAACTGTCAACATACAACCATGTTTCTTCTACTTATCTTGTAGAGCTGATTGTGTGCATTCTTCGTTGTTATATTGATCTTGATTTCTTATCCATATATAGTTTTTCCTAGGGTTCTTATGCATGGTATTTTTATTTTGTTGGGTTCTTTAGGAGGGACTATCATTACACAGTGCATTACATGTCCATAGTTATTACATTTATAACATTCCACTTGATTCAAGATTCAGACCTATTGCTTATCAACTTCTTTTATTGACTGCTAGAGTTTTCTTAGGTAGCTTTGTATATGACTCTCAAAATTGTTATTGTTCATGTTGTTAGCTCTGCGATTCACAACATTATGTCCAAAATGATTGCATGCATAGCTTATGAAACCAAAAGGAAATGGTTTGAAATTACCTAGAAGTAGAAGATCTTCTAAAGAGTTGCTCTTATGAATCCCTTCTTCTTAATGATAAGGCCTATATGTCCTGTGTTGATTCTAAAATCGAGAATCTTCTCGGTGGAGGAGTGTCCTGTAATATTCCTTTTATATCTTCTTATCCTTTGATTGTTTCCTACATAGCTTTTTGGATTTGTTTCTTATACACATTGTTGTGGGCTTGATCCATTTTCTTCTGATTGTATCCAATTCAATTTGGTCAAGATAGGATTTTTTACTATTGATAATGTCATCAGAGGAACTTTTGAGCTATTTTGTATATTTTCTTTTGAATATCCTTTCTTGATGTGACAATCTTTTAGCTGGTTTCCAATAATCTTGTCCTTTTATTCTAGTTGTCTTTGGAGTGCTTCTTCAATTATTTTATCTTCTTCTATTTGAACCTTCAATCTTATGATCCTTTGTTCCTGGATTCTTAGGTGTCCTTTTTCTTGTCTAGTTAAGTTTCTTGTTTTCTTCTTTTCTCTTGATAACCTCTATGGCACATTAATTCTTCTCAATAGATCAGCATAGCCTCTTCAATTTTGTCTTCGACTTCTTCATATCCTTCTTGACCTTCATATTCTTCTTTGGGTCTTCTTTTAGCCGAGGAATCGTTTCGCCATGAATAGAGACTCTTCATGTCTCAACATCACTAATTTCAAATGTCTTCATATGATGATGAGATGTCTTCTTTGTTGCATAAGACTTTCTTGAAATCTTTCTTTGGTTATTTTCCCTTTATATGTGTTTTTACCTTTTGAGTAACCTTCATCCATTTATCCTTTTTTATGAGGAATTTTGTTAGAAAAATTACCAATATCATCATAATTAAAAGAACAAATTAAAGGAATCATACCTCTATACCTACCATTGGTTCCCTTGTTCATTCTTTTTTAGCAGCCAGTTGGCCCCTTCTTCATCATCTTCCTAGACGTCGATGTTGTTGCTATATTCTTCTTGTTCCTTTTTCTTTTGCTTTGATCTTTGGATGCCTTTGAGAATTCTTCTTTACATCTAGATTTTCCACATTTCATTTCTCATTTCATATGTTGTGAATATTCATGCAGTTCATCCATGCTTATTGAGTTGAGATCCGATCTTTATTCTAGTGTTGATATCTTAGGGTTGAATCATGGGAAGAGATCTTAGTACATTTTGAACAATTCTAGATTCTTTAATTTCTTCCTCCCAATCCTATGATTTCATTCACTATTTCATCAACTCTTAAAGTGAAGACGCAATATTCTCATCTTCCTTCATTTTAGTTCTTAAGAAGCTGACCTATGTAAGTTTGAGTTTTATGCTGACTTTTTGTATCTCCTTCATAATATTTTGAATCTTATTTTAAATCTCTTTAGTGAATTTACAGTGTGCAAATTTGTTGAATATTGTTTCAGGACATTCAAAGTGAATGTATGCGCTTTGGAATTGTATGATAAGGATTTCTTTGCTTTTCATTTGTTGGTGGAACTATTAGTCTTGTGTATCCATCTACAATTGGTTCAATTTCAAACCCCTATGCTTGGATATATGTCTTCATCCTTAATACTTAAAAGCATACTTTTCCATCAAAGTGTGGTATTCCATTTTATGAGTTGGTACTCTCCATGATCCTACCTTCGATGGATTTAAAAGCTGATTTGAAGGAACCTACTCTGATACCAATTATTTGGATTTTGGGAGGGGGTGTGAATTGGTAATAGCATAATTATAATCCTTTTTCTCCGATAATCCAAATTGTTATATCAATGTAGAATTATTATCCAATAATAAGGCAATGCAGAATGAACAATCCACACATACCGCGGTACACCAATGTTTTCACGTGGAAACCCAAATCGGGATAAAACCACGGAATGTTTTCTTATATGTCTTGATTTATTCATTGGAAGTAACTTCCTTTGTTTTTCAGTTGCCACTGGAAGGGCTCCAGCCCCTAGTTTCTCGAGGGATTTAATGTAGGAGGCTCAACTCCAAAATTCTCGGCTACAGCAGGAAGGAGGATCTGACCTAAGTTCTCTAGCTGGCAGAAGTTGGCTACAACAACTTGTCCTTGCTTTGTCCAACTGCCCTGAAGTATAATTAGAATGGTGGAACCATTGTCACGCTATCATTGTGATATATACCATTGTAAACTTGTACCAATAAGCATGAACCATGCATCAACCACATGCATCAGCACGTACCTCAACGTACCATAAACAGGTTCACATCCAACCATAACCTGTACCAAACAATCTTTGATCAACTTGTACCATAAACAGTGCAACCAACCATGTTTCAAGTACGTACCAATCGTAGTGTCAACTACTCATCAATATGTATAACATCATCAACTTTACACCTCATACTCATCAACTATGACTCATCAATATGTACCAACATCATCAACTTTACACCTCATGTATGTGCCAACTCATCAACTACTTGTCTCAACCATGTACCCAACTTGTACCTCAACCAAAATCCCTCATCAATTTCATCATACAAATATGATTTATAAATATGTAATAGACCTGGTGTATATGATCACATGCCTGCAAACCTTCCTTAACTTTAAACAACAAGAGACAAACATTTACATCAAACTTTTCTTTAGTCTCACATGACTAGTTTTGGATTAGTCAACAACCCTGCCTTGAAATAATCATAACTTTGTACCTGTAATGAATAAATATATGAAACTGATATACAATTTTCTTTAGTGTGTTTTATGAAATTCCTCCAAGTGTCACTACTTGTAACCTCTCAAAAAATTATTTATATCAAAAATGGCATACCTTGTTGAATTCTAGCTTATTCTAGATAGCAATCTTGTAGAGGGTGCCCTGCACGGAATATTTGTTGAATTGATCTGAAACTGTTACATAGAATACTACATATTTTACTCTAACCAACACATTTGGTCTTATTGAATTTGGATCTGTTATGAAGAATTTATGATGTTTTTATCCAAAACACCTATTTTTGACTAGTTTCAGGACTAGCCACAAACCCTATTTTCCACGAAGTGTAACTCCAAAAATACAACGACCCACAAGATAAATTTTTTACCAAAGATACTTGGATATGTTTCCTCAATGGAATAGAAATTTCATGGTCTGAATCATTCTAGAAAAAAATTATTGCGAAAATGGTGAGATGACCTGTAAATAACATACCTTAGAAAGCATAATCAAAAGAATTTATATTTCCTTGAATTTTGGCCTTATTTTCTTCACCTTCCCTCAGAAATTTGGCTTAGATATCCTTTGGTTACCTCAGAAATCTATAGGTATTCAATATTCTCAAGTTTGATTTAAATGAGAGAGCCTTTCCTCTTATTAATACTCTCCAAGTAGCTTCCTTAAAAACATCTTCTAGGTTACTTTGCCCACTTTCCTTGTTTTAGGGTTAATCCACTTCTAAATTATCCATTAAATTTATTATTTAAATAATTGATTTTGTATTCACTTTGAATTATAGTGCACTCGTCACTTCACTTTATTATTTACCTTTAAAAACTCTTAAACCACTTTGACTACTTTGACCTTTTGGTACTTTGACCTTTTGGGGCTTCTAGATGACATATGAGGGTCCTTCAACTTCGTAAGGCCATAACTCTCAAACCATGAGGAGTTATGTGACGTTCCACATACCACCAGAAATGGAATGACATGTGCTATCCATCAAACAAACTTGGGTCCATTACCCAAACTGTGGTTCTCCAACTAGGATAGCTGGAGAACTCTCTAACCGTGGGGACTTATGTGACATTCCACATACCACCAGAAATGTCATGATAAGCATTATCCATCTAGGATAGTTTCACTGAAAAATTCACTAGAATTCATCTCATTATTCCACAAATAAGCATGGGTTCTCTAACCATACTTCTAGGATAACTTAATCTACAAAGCGTCTTCTCGTGAGGGATTTCACCATAAGGGGACCACTTTGGATTTCATCCATTTCTACTTGTTACGAACCATGACAAGACAATAACAAGTCATCTTTACATCAAACAATATTGGGTCCATTACCCAACCTTTGTGCTACGGGGATTTCTTCAAGGGTTGACATCAATGACAACCAACTTTAATCAACAGGATGGGGGCCTCCTCCTAAAAACAAAGTCCATCCTCCTAATATAGGTTTAATCCCTACAACATACTGACATTTCAACTCACTTTAGCAATTTGGATTTATGTTTATGCATTTATTGTTTTCTACCTTGGGCATTGGGGTGCTTTATGACACTTTAATTTTTAGTGGCCTCACATAGCCTATTTTGGTTGGCTAGGATTTATGATTTTTGGCCATAGCTTACCATGACTTCTATGCAACTCTTTTTTTGATAAAATGTACATTATGTATCTTCTTTTTTTCCAAGTTACATTTCCTAGGGAAAACCCTCGAGTACTTCCCCTCATTTGGAGTATGGTACCCAGAGTAAACCTTAGAATATTCAACGCACAAGGTCAATCAACAACATGGCTTGAGGCATTACAACAATATACTCATTAAATGTTCAACACATCACTTGAAGAAGTTGAACCTAGGTAAGGAGGATAACAATCATTCCTCGTAACCACCCAAGTTAAACCCAATTGACTACATTTTATATATCTTAATAGAAATATGAATAATTTTATCCAAAAAAAAAACATGGATTGTTGATGATGGCATTTGGTTTATGGACAACGTTGTGATATTCATGAATTCATAGTCATATGGTTTTAACCTACATTTGGAGTCATTATTAGAGGTCTTGGTTTGGGTAGCAATTGTCCTCTTGAATATTGGATCTATAAGACTCTTTTGACTATTGGTAATTCTATTGGTAATTGGAGACATAAATCTCTTTTGACCATTGGTTATTGTAACTATAAGAGTTTAATTCTAAAGAGTACTTGGTTAAATAACTTCAATATGATTAATCATAAGTTTCTTAAATATTTAAAAATACATATTTTTTTCTAAATTGGTTTCTCATTATTTTCCACCCATAAAAAAAAATGTTTTTGGATTTTCTATGTCTCCATAACTAATTTTTAGTTTTTTTTAATTTAAATTGATATCATTGAAAAGAAAAAGATAATATAACTTATGAAATTATTTTTAAATAAATGTCGATACTTCTAAGGCTTTCCCATAACCTAATCTCATTTTTTTTAATTTCATATTTTTCTAATTAACAAAGCTTTCTAAACATAAGTCTTTGTCTTAAACGTAAACATACGTAAACATAAGTATTTGTCTTAAACATAATGTCATCATGCCACAACAAATTTGAAATTGTCTAAGATCATGAATACATGTAATCATTATGTCTTGTTCCTCATACACTCCTTTATAAAATTAACTTTTCACCATTTTACCCACTATTCTTGATCCTTTCATCCAGTGAGACACATGTAGATGAGGGACACGTCACAAATAACAAAATACATTACATATAACATATATTTGTGAATTAAAATGAATTAATATTTTTTTAAGTTTTTATTTTTTATATTTAGAAATTATATATATATAAGGGTTAGCTAAATTAAATGTTAATAATGTCATTAGGTATTTATTAGTTTCATGAAAATAAATGATAGATTCAAATCTCTCTGAATAAAATGATTTAGTCCATGTTAACAGATTTATTAGAAATTCTATTCACAAATATGAGAAAACATTCATTAATTGTTTTTATAAAATTTTCCAAAAAACTGTAATGACCTCAGTGTTGCGATAATAAATATGATGTGCAATAGGTAAAAAATTTATTATTATTTTTCTTTTTAGAATTAGGAATTTAACGTCATCACATAATTCATGGAAACACATAATTACACAACATCATAATTAAAAGCGACACATGATCAACACATAAACATAAATAGTGGCATTGATGAAATCGACACAACCAACTGAAGAAAATTGCAAATAAAGATTATACATGTCCAGAATACAAAAATAACTACCCGCCCAACCTATCCTGCATGGTTAGGACCTCCAAGACACATAAGCAACGCTGAAGCCCAGGATTCATCTGATTTATTTTGACCAATTAAGGTCTCAGGGTTGGCGATTGTTCTGAGGAACAAGGAGGTATCTAAATCCCCTTAATCAATCACAACTCATAACTCCATACTAGATTATCAGTCATATATCAACATTATTTTCATGGCACCTAAAAAACTAATTACTTAATCATTCATACATCATCACTACTCCATGGTGCAAGGAATCTAATTACTTAATCATTTATACATCAACATTATTCCATAGCGCAATGAAATCTATTTACTTAATCATTTATACATCATCATTATTCCATAGCGCAAAGAAATCTAATTACTTAATCATCAACATATTCCATGGTGCAAAATTAATCATCAATTTTATTTTCATGGCGCAAAGAAATCTAATATTTTAACCCTCGTACAACACATTAAATTCATGGTGCAACAAATTTTGTTACAAACATACATCAATTAAAGAACGTGATTAGCCATCTATGAAAGATTCCTTCAATATTCCATTCTACACTAACATGTATCAATTTAATTGACGCAATTATCCATCATCAAGAGTCCATCTATAATAACATATATCAAATAATCGACGCAATTACCATCTCTTGTTAACAATCAAAGAATGACCTATGGATAATTTTTTATCAGCAAGAGAAGGTTTACCGTGTACACAAAACAAGCTCTACACCACACCTCTTGATGGTTTCTTTAGTAATTTAATTCTTTTATCATTCTAAAAGGATTGGAAATTAGAAGCTAACCACTGAATAAATATAACCTTTCATAAAGTCATACAATCCTTAACTAGGCCATAGATATAATAATGCATTCCTAACTAAATCTTAATTTTAAAAAAAATAAAAGAAGGACCCAACCCTCTTTACATCTAAAAGAGAACTCAAGGCTTTGTTCCTTTCATATCAAAATGACAAGGGGTCAACAACCTATTGGACCCAACTATAAGGTAATCTCGCCCCCATTCATAACTATATACAAACTATATGAAGTTGGCTCAATAGCTTTAGTAATATCGTTGAGCAAATCGCAAGGTAAGTAAAGAACATTGTTGAGTAAAACGCAGAGAGAGTAAATTATATTTATGAGTGGAACCCGAGAGAATTCACAGATTAAGGATAACAAAAATGCAAGGTATTCCAGTTTCCAAAACACAGAGCAAGTGATGATAAATGCAAAGAAACTCCAGGTAATATCACAAGGCGATTTCACAAAACGCAGAGAAATGTTTTTTAATAAAAACGCAAAGAACCCTCCAGATAAGATCACAAGGAGATTTAATAAAACGCAGAGCAATTTTTTTTAATAAAAATGCAGAAAACCATCCTGGTAAGATCACAAGGCAATTTCATAAAACGCAGACAAATTTGTTTTTTTATAAAAACGCAGGGAAACTCCAGGTAAGATCACAAGGTGATTTCATAAAACGCAGAGAATTTTTTTTTTAATAAAAATGTAGCGAAACTCCAGGTAAGATCACAAGGCGATTTCATAAAACGTAGAGCAAATTTTTTAATAAAAACGCAGAGAAACTCCAGGTAAGATCACAAGGCGATTTCATAAAACATAGAGAAAATGTTTTTAATAAAAACGCAGAGAAACTCTAGGTAAAATCACAAGGTGATTTCATAAAACATAGAGAAACTCCAAGTAAGATCACAAGGCGATTTCATAAAACGCGGATCAATTTTTTTTAATAAAAATGCATAGAAACTCCAAGTAAGATCACAAGGCGATTTCATAAAACACAGGGCAAATTTTATTTTTTATAAAAATGCAGAGAACCCTCCTGTGGGCCCATGGGGGACATGCATGATTATGTCTACCTCGAAGCTACAGTACATAAGGTGCTTGCACATAGTGCATGGGCAGATCCTTGGCCATTGTGTGATTCATCAATGGTTAGGTTTCTATTTTAACAAAAATTTAGACGAAGTTGGCATTGCCATCCCTTCAATTGAATTCAAAACTAGGCAATGGTATTCCTTAACCCGAGGTTGAAGGTCATGATCATTTAGAACAAGATGAGAAAATAAAAATAAAACTTAATTGGCAGCCAACGCAATTCCATTACTTGGTTGCAAGACAGGACTACCAATTTCACTTTAAACACTAAACTTATACAGGATTCTTAACAAATCGAAATCAAATTTTCAATCACAGTTTGTTTCAAATGCTAAAAACTCATTTAAAAATTAATATTATTACAATTATAATCCTGAAGAAGAATACCATAACTAGTGACGACGAAATCGAGGATCTTCTTCCGTGGTGGCGCTCCTTCCGATCTTTTTCTTGCTAATCGTTGAGACTTCACTGGTACCTCCCAACCAATGCTAGGGGTACTCTTCTTCCCCCTTAGCCCCCGAGCCACATAGGGGCCACACACACACACAACCAGAAATCCTCTAGATCCTAGATTACCTCGCAAGGTAGAGCCACCACTCTCTCTCAAGCTAGTTATCCCAACTCTCACAAGTAAAACCAGTCAAAAACTTTCCATCATAACTTTACCCATAACCAGTGTGATCCATTTCTCATCTCATCAATTTATTTTATAGAAATTCCCCAAAACACATCCCCACTTGCAGAATTAATTCTCTTTTCAATTAAATAATTTATAATTATTTCCCCCCCTGACACTTGTCATCCTCTCCCGAAGTTGCAAAAGAAATTCCACATTTTATTTTAAATTAAATTCACTTTCCCTCACCCTTTCTAAAAGTGCTCCTTAAATCACTCCTAGTTGTCTCTGTATTCCCCTTATTTCCAATTAATGACTGACACCTTACTAAAATTGAGTTGAGTTAAAATAGGATTTTTCTTTAGTTAGACTAGTGTTAACTAGACTCTAGATTCCTTTCTATGCGTACACATTCTTTCAGCTTTATTCCATTCTTACCTTAAATTCCAATTTGGTAATTTCTTGCACATATGTGTATTAAATCAATCTTTAGGTTTATTTTATTTTTCTTAAATTGATTTACTTCATCCCCTCATTATTTAATTTATAATTTAGTTTTAGTCTTCTTAATAACTTAGGCTTTAATTTTTTGAAAAGGCTTAGACTTTCAATTGGATATTTATAAGTAATCATTTCAATCCTTAATTAATTAATTAAATACGGCAATGCTTAAATGTTTTACAAGGTTTAATTATTCTCCAAAGGTTTTCTAGGCCACCTAGGTTCATTGACTCAATTGTTACTTTCGCAATGTTCCCTTCAAGACTCACTCTGTGCTCCAAGGGTGTCACTCGCCTTTGACTGGTTTTGGTAGTTGTCCAACCCCTAGAATCATCACTCCATTTGGGCAACCTTGTGAGAGACTAAGGGATTCTAAGGAATAAGGACCCTGCCTTATTGCACGCCCCTTAGAAATATTTGTGAGCAACTGTCTCAATATGTCCTCACGACATCGTGGACCTATTGAACTAGGTAATCGTTAACCTACAATTTGACCCACGTCGGGAGTGCTAGTAGGTTGTGACAGGGACTCTGCCACACCTCTCCCTCAATATCTGGTCTATGTGCATGGCCCCTTTACTCCTTATGTGAGTCAAATTAGCAAGCAATCGTCAACCTGCATCCATCAACGAAACATTGTCAATGATCCATATACAAAGTCATACTATAATCTATCACAGGTCAAATATGCATAAATGAAATACTCAAACCAATACAATCCACTCCTTGACTCAATCTGAAGTCTAAGGAGGTCCATTGATGCCATCGGCATCCACACTCTGTCAATACACATATATCAATAACATCAAATCATAACCATTAACATCATCATAAAAATTCCTAAGCGAAATATATAACCATGTACTATAACTAGATCAATTGCACGCAAGTGTCCTCAAAGAATAAGTCGATAACATGTGCTCGCAAGAGCAGGATGTTACATACACCCCCTCTTGTTTTAAACTTTGTCCCGAAGTTGTACAGTATATAAAATGTAGTAAATAAAGTATCTAACAAGACCTATTTGTATAAACTATCAAATAATCAAGGAAACTATTGACGTATATTGTATGCGTCCTCACAGGTAGTCGAGTGCAGACTATAATTGTCCCACTAGAACTTGACCTGATCGACTGTTCAACGTCGTAGATGTCGAATGCGATGGTCCAGAATGTAGATTGTCTTTGCTGTGAGTGCACCCTCATCCGACACCTGCAAGGAACTCATGTCAATCACATGTGTAGGATCACTAACATAATGTCGCAAAACAGATACATGAAAAACATCGTGCATACGCCTCAAAGAATCAAGCAAGGATAGTCGATAGGAAATGGGTCCTTTCCTTTCCACATCTTCGAAAGGTCCCAAAAACCTAGGAGAGAGTTTAGCACCCTTTTCAAACTTAATCGAACTATTTTTTGGTTTCACCCGTAATAAAACTTGGTCGCCAACTTCATAATGGTGGTCAATGCGATGCGCATCAACATAACTCTTATGTCGATCTTGCACCTCCTTAATCCTTTGTCTTATCAATTGCATTTGTTATTTCATTTCTTGGATCATTTATGGTCCTACCAGGACCCTATCCTCAAGACTATCCCAGCTCAATGACGTACGACACGGTCACCCGTAGAGAAATTCAAACGGTGTCATCTTAATGGTACTTTGATAGTTGTTGTTGTACACAAACTCTACCAATGGTAAGAATTCTTCCCAACGTTTTTGTTGGTCCATTACATACATACACAACATATCTTCCAAAATTTGGTTCATTTTTTCTATCTATCTGTCTGTCTCAGGGTGATATGTTGTACTAAAGTTCATTTGCGTTCCCAAGGCCTCTTGGAAAGTGGTCCAAAAACATCCTGTAAACATCTATCCTCTATCGGATATTATCATTTTTGGAACACCATGTAATATTACAATCTCACTGATAAAAACTCTAGTTATATCTGGCGTCTGATACGTCATACGTACATGAATAAAATGTGCACTCTTCATCAGAGTGTCAACTACCATGAAAATCAAGTCATGCCTCCTTGCCACCAGCAGAAATCCAACAATAAAGTCCATCGAAATGACCTCCCATTTTGATTATGAAATAGCGTGTGGTTGTAGTAATCTTGTCGGATGTCTATGTTCAGCTTTCACTTGCTGACATTCTAGACATCTCTCCACATAGCTAACTATGTATGCCTTCATTACTTTCTAGAAGAATAATGGCTTAAGGTATTCCCTCATCTTAGCGACTTCCGGATGAGCCATGTATGATGCTTTATGAGCTTTGCTTAAGATCAAATTCCTCAATTCGTCATTAGTCGGTACGTAAATCTGGTTATTATACCTCACCAATCCGTCATTGTCCAATGTATATCCTTCAAACTTTGGTACTATCATGGTGTCTTGTCTGATATTTTCCTTAACCTCTTTATACTAATCATTGTTGATCTATATAGTTAGAATCTTTTCTCGAAGATTCGTCTGAAGGGGTATCACCATGAATATACGTGGTCTCTGATTCAATGCATCTACCACTCTATTCATTGTTCCTTTAATGTAAGTGATCTCCAAATCATATTCGCTAAGTAATTATGACCAACGCCTTTGTCGTGTGTTCAAGTCACTCTCTGTAAATATGTGTTGTAATCCAAAGTTATCTGTTTTTAGTTCAAATTTCCATCCAATTAGATAGTGTCTCCACACTCTCAAGGCATACAAAATGGCCAATAACTCCAAATCATGGATTGTGTATTTCTCCTCATGCTTTCTTAATTTCCTTGACATGTAAGCGATCACTCGATCGTCTTGCATCAAGAATCTGCCTAAGCCTTCCTTGGATGCATCTATACATACCAAGAAATCCCTATCCATGTCGGGGACATTTAGTATCGGCAATTTCATCAATAGCCCCTTGATCCTTTGAAATTCTTCCACGCACTTCTCAGTCCATGCAAACTTCTTGTTTTTCTTCTGCAATTCTGTGATCGGATTTGTTATCTTCGAAAAAAATTCGACGAACCGTTGGTAATATCCTGCTAAACCCATAAAGCTACGTAATTTTGGTACATTGGTCAACGTAGGCCATTCCATAATAGACTCTACCTTCACTAGTTCCAAAGTGATGCCTTCATCGTAGATAACATTCCCTAAGTAATGAATCCTAGATTGATAAAAAGTGCATTTCGACAGTTTCTCATATAATTTATTTTCTCGTAGACACTATATTACCAAGCGCAAATGTTCATCATGTTCTTCTGTCATCCGAGAATATATCAGTATGTCATCAATGAATACTTGAACAAAATTGTCCAAGTATTCTCGGAACACCCCATTCATCAAGCTCATGAATACCCCTAGGGCGTTTTTCAGTCCAAACAGTAAAACTATAAACTCGTAGTGTCTGAACCTCGTCTTGAATGCGGTCTTAGGAATATATTCCTCCTTAATTTGTAACTGGTGATAACCTGATCTCAAGTCGATCTTTGAAAACATTTTTGCGCCTTCATTTGATCAAACAAATCGTCTATTATTGGCAACGGATATTGGTTCTTGAACGTTGCCTTGTTCAATTGATGGTAGTCAATACAAAGTCTCCATGACCCATCCTTATTTCTTATGAAAATAGCAGCCACACCCCAAGGTGACACACTTGGACGTATAATTCCTAGGTCCAACAATTCCTTCAGTTGCATTTTCAACTCCTGTAACTCAGGTGTTGACATCCGATAAGGTGTTCTTGTTATCGGTTCAGTTCCAGGTTTCAAGTCGATGGTAAAGTCCAACTCTCTTTCATGTGGCAAACTTGGTAACTCTTCTGGAAACACATCTACAAACTCTCGTACTACTGAAAGGTTTTCTAATCCATCTACCTCACCCTTATCATTTAGCGCTAAGATTTCATATAACTTGCATCCTTTGTGCATGCTCTTCTATAGTTGAAGGGAAGAAATGAACCTCAATTACACTCTCTAGTTTCTTCCTACAATCACTCTTCTTTGTCCCTCCTTATCGGTCAAACTCAACCATTTCGTCTTACATTTGAGTATCGCAACAGGCGATTCCAACCAGATCATGATGTCATACGATCCTAAGATAGTGAAATATAGGTCAGACTTTGTTACAAAATCTCCCAAGTTAATGCACAAGTTCATAACCTTTCCTCCAACCTTCTGTTTGGCACCAAAATCCATTTCTACGTACCTAAACTCGTCCTGCTCGACTGCCTTTACCTTAATTATTTTCATCATTTCACTAGAAATAAAGCTCTTTGTAGCACCGGGATCTATCAAAATACTAAAAGTTTGGTCAGCGATTGTACTTGACATCTCGAGCACATTGGACTAGTGCTCGGCCTGGCGGTTATTCACCATTGCATGAATCATGTGGGCCTTGCCCAAATATCCAACTGTAGTGTGTCATGTTGACCCCTCCAGTCTAGCCTTCTCAACTAGACAGTCTCCCTAGTAATGTGTCTCTCCACATGTCCAACATCCAGTCTTCAGTCCAGTACTTCAGGTTCCTAAAGTAGAAGTTGTTGGCCTACCCACCTGAAATCTTGGTCTGTTCTGTTGAATAGGCCTAAACTGTTGTTGTTGTGGGTGACGTTGTTGTTGATGCGATGGTCCTCTGTAGGGAATCCTCTACTGAAGAGTCAGTCATTGTGGTGTTGTGAACGTGGATCATCTTGACATATCTCTATAACCTGATGTATGTCTCGATGGTGTATGATGTTGCTACACACTTGGCATCGTTTGTCCAGTCGATCTTGTAGGATTCCTTCCCTAACCCTCGTTGGTCAGCTCTTCCTCAACTATGAGGGCCTTCTAGACTGCATCATACAACGTCTGAGGCAATAGGATCCTCACCTTCATATGTATGTTGAAGTTAAGTTCGAACACAAACTTGTTGACCTTCAGCTTCTTCGTGTTCAAATGTGGGGCATACTGAAGTATCTCCATAAACATGTCGTCATACTCTGGCACCATACAACCACCCTATTGTAAGGTGTTGAACTCATTAAATTGGAGCTCAATGAATTCCTTTGACATATACCTCTCTTGAAACCGCTCTTCGAACAGTTCCCATGACACATCTTCGACAGGCATGTTTAGTTGAGCTAGGAGTGTCTTCCACCATAGAAGAGCACTCCCCTTCAGTTGTAAGACCGCCATGCGGACCTTCATGTTGGAGGTGTAGTCATGAAGTGAAGATCACATCGCCATGTTCTCTAACCATGCATCGACGAATGAGCCATACGTGGCACCCATAAACTCGGGAAACTTCACCTTCTCAAGTTCTCTATGAATTCTACCAGTACCA
>SNQJ01S0051488.1:46316-62254 GCA_010110895.2 Picea sitchensis | reverse complement strand
AGGACAACAAAAGGATGTTTCCTTCACTGCAGGAAGAAAAGAAGCATATGCTCTGGTGTGAATAGGTCAATTAGATTGCATGCATGTGATAGCATTTTACATAGATTTATCATCTCTGAAAGGATTTTGTCATGAACTTCAAAACTAACAATAATGCATTTGGATTTCCATTCTCAGGAACCTTCTATAGTTAATGAAAGCACACTTCCACCCTCCAAATCCCACATACAAATAGTACAATCCATACTTCCTGATACCAATACTTGTCTACTCTGTGCTCCTTTGCAGTAACCACCATATTATGTGTTGCCAAACAGAGTATAGGACCTGTGTGGCATGTAAAAGACTGTAAAGCCACATTTACACCAATTTTCTGTTGTAATCCACCTTCTTTAACATAAGGATTTGGACCATTCCATCTTTTAAAGTTTTATCTTACCACTACAAAAGCCATATACTAAAGCAAATGATATACTAGAATTCTCTGAAATTGTATGAGTGGAGGAATTGTAATGCAAACCCTCCGAAAGGACATCGTAACATTGTGTCAAGCAATTATCCTACCTAGGGATTCTGCAATTCTTTTGTGCTTTTATTTCAAACAAACTCCTGTTAAAAGTCACCCACTTTGAGAAATCTTGCTAATTATCTGGGTTGTTCCGCAAATAAGTTCTTAAAGTGCTCGACGCTAGCTTCAACTCTTGCTGTAAAATAGACATGAATCCTATGCACTGGAATCTTATTTAGCACTGGGTCTTCACAATTACCTTCATGCCTTGCTCATTGAAATAAGGCTATGATACAAAGGAAAAAACCTTCTTTCGAAAATTGTACATGTGGAGTAAGGAATTAGAATAGAGATAACAACAAGCAGTGTAATGAACCAGCACATAGGACTGGGGCCACAAGCTTCAGCAAGAACTTTGTATGTCGTCGTCAATATTGTAGATCCATATACAAAAAGAAACAGATACCAGAATGCAATACTGCCCCATATGCCTAGATGTTGTATCCATGTGAAATAATCGATGGCCAGTGCTACTACATTTATCCTTGTGATCAGTATTTGCTTCATCCCTTGGTTGCAGTTTCCAATTTATCTCCAGTCAAAACCCAAATCTTAATACCAGCCTTTTTTAGCTTGTCAATGCACCGAGGAACCCCCTTCTACAGTTTGCCTCAGCATCAGTTGCACCAACAAGAATCAATTCCCTTTCAATTTTATCTGTGACTGTCAAACTATCCAGAACGCAACTATACTTCATCAAATCCGCCGCGTGCACATATTCTGCCTACAAAATCGGGCATCTAGACTCAGTGTTTGTATGCAGACTTGTAACTGAAAAGTCAAAAAGGGAGAATGCCATCTGTCAAACTATCTAGAACGCAGCTATACTTCATCAAATCCGTCGCGTGCACATATTCTTCCTGCAAAATCGAGCATCTGGACTCAGTGTTTGTATGCATACTTGTAACTGAATATCCAAAAAGGGAGAATGCCATTTGCACAATCTCTGGCACACCTGTCAGTTGTCTTCATTTTGCTCGCAGCAAATATTTCCCCATCATCGGGATATTTGGATTTTTTTGGAGTTTATAAATGCCAGCCCTCTCATAATATATCAATGAGTTGTAATGTATATGGTATACTTGGCACTTAGCGCTGAGTTTTAACATCTAAATTCGACTTGATTGTCAATTTGTGTGACTTGGAGTTTGATGAGTGATGTCGCTAGATTCGGAGTTTGACTTGGTTATTTTCTCAAATTGCAGGGATATGATACCCATGAATTTCTCTAGACGTTTATCACGATTTTGTTGGCATGAGATCACTGTAATGACTGGTTATTTGCTCAAAATGCAGGGATATGGTGCCCACCAAAATGCAGAGAATCTTCACTAGTCTTCTTGTAGCTTCTGAGATATGACAAACTGGGTTGCAACATTTCTTCACTAGATCCACTATTTTGATAATTAAATCGATATGTTGTGGCAATTGTATCTTCGTGAGCTTTGATACTTGACACTAAACTTTGATTTGATTATATGACTAACCTATGTATGTTATGTAACTGTGCAGGGCACATGAAGCTGGAGCAATGTGGAACTTGAGCTTAGCCTTAAAACTCGAATTTGTAAAAGCACATAGAAACCTTTTGCCTTGCTGACATTTTTGACCTCATAAATGCAGTTCTGAAAAACCCTGTAACCTGCAAACATTCACAGTCTTCCAGTGTCTAGTCCATTGGGCTATGGAGTCTCAAATGTTGTCACCAGACCTCTGCAATCTTTATTCAAACCCAGAACATACATTACTGAAAACAAATAATTGCTGCAAACTGACAAACTAAAAAGAATCTTCAACCATGCTTGATGATGAAATCATTCTCTATCTACTCTTACTTCTAACCAGTTGTCCTGCCTCTTTTCAAGTGAAGCCATGCTTCCAATGAAGCCATGTGAGAAACTGATTTATTGACATCGTGCTAGATCTTGCCCCGAAAAATAAAGGAAGCCATATCATACAGAAAAGAGGTTTGAAAGGACGATAAAGACAATCTTCTTCTGACAAAACTATTTTAACATCCATGCTGCTCATAGACTCTAAATAGTCATCACAAGGGTCATTGAAGTTATGATGAAATACCTCTTTGAGTTGTTGATCCAACTGACTACAATGCTGCTGATTGCTTTCACTGGTCTAAATGCTGGATGTAGACTGCTTAATCTCTGTTGGAGGAAAATACAAACTCAATTTCTGATCAGAACCTTTCTGCTCCTCTTCACCATCACTCTCTTTGTATCTGCTGCAAACTTTTAGTTCCTGCAAATCTTGAAACTGTAGGTTGCCCTCATGATCTTCTGCAAATCTGAAAAATGTCACTTGTTGATTTATCAATCTACTCAACATCTTGAAAGTTTTCAGAAGGAATAAT
The DNA here is from genome assembly GCA_010110895.2 of Picea sitchensis. NCBI lineage: Eukaryota > Viridiplantae > Streptophyta > Pinopsida > Pinales > Pinaceae > Picea > Picea sitchensis. Next base: position 59,318 of record SNQJ01S0051488.1, on the reverse strand, counting down.
CTGATCTTCATCTTTAAAGATTTCGAAGGAAACAATCTGATCATCATGACAATCATCTTTAATAGATGAATCTGATACAATGTTAAGGGCATCATCATGGCTATCATAATGTGGATCAACAATTTCTGGATACTGAAGAGTATTCTCTATAGCAGCGTACTCTTCATGAACATCTGAATCTTTAGTCAATAAATGAAATTCATGACAACATTCAGGATAGATAAGATCATCTGGAAAAAGTTCTTTACAAAAGGAATTGAAGGATGAATGGAAATCTGTCAAAGAACTAACATTTGCATTAGGAAGAGACCAGCACCATTCACGAGCAATTCCCTCTAATGAGAAAAAGAAGAGCCGGATCTGAACATCCTCATGTACAATTTCAAGTCGATGAATAAAATCATGAAAATCCAACAAGTGTTCAGCTGGCACTTCCCATTCTTCTCCTCGAAATCNATGCTGGATGTAGACTGCTTAATCTCTGTTGGAGGAAAATACAAACTCAATTTCTGATCAGAACCTTTCTGCTCCTCTTCACCATCACTCTCTTTGTATCTGCTGCAAACTTTTAGTTCCTGCAAATCTTGAAACTGTAGGTTGCCCTCATGATCTTCTGCAAATCTGAAAAATGTCACTTGTTGATTTATCAATCTACTCAACATCTTGAAAGTTTTCAGAAGGAATAATCTGATCTTCATCTTTAAAGATTTCGAAGGAAACAATCTGATCATCATGACAATCATCTTTAATAGATGAATCTGATACAATGTTAAGGGCATCATCATGGCTATCATAATGTGGATCAACAATTTCTGGATACTGAAGAGTATTCTCTATAGCAGCGTACTCTTCATGAACATCTGAATCTTTAGTCAATAAATGAAATTCATGACAACATTCAGGATAGATAAGATCATCTGGAAAAAGTTCTTTACAAAAGGAATTGAAGGATGAATGGAAATCTGTCAAAGAACTAACATTTGCATTAGGAAGAGACCAGCACCATTCACGAGCAATTCCCTCTAATGAGAAAAAGAAGAGCCGGATCTGAACATCCTCATGTACAATTTCAAGTCGATGAATAAAATCATGAAAATCCAACAAGTGTTCAGCTGGCACTTCCCATTCTTCTCCTCGAAATCTAGGAAGGTTGCGTTCCCATTCATCTCTACTAGGCACTGGATTAGGGAAACCAACAATTTTTGAAAAATCACAGAACGCATACCTCTTAGATAAGATCTTGTTCATTTCATACCAGTAGGGTTGCCAACGAATTTCAGAACAGTGGAGTCACCACCGAATTCCTCCTTCATGGAGTCGCCAGATAGATGATTACAACCAATGTAGTGTCCAACCTTTTTCTATCATCAAAGATCAGATCTATGTCGTCTCCTAAGGAAGCTGAGCTTCAATCTCCTCTCCCCGGTAACGGCGCCAATTTGTTATCACTCCAAGAAACTCCTTAGGGTTGTAGGCTAAGAATGCTTGGTAACTTAAGAATATAATGGTTTTTTGTGTTTATGAAATTGTGGATCAATGGGATAAATCGGTGACTAATGAGAAGAACAACTTATCAAGTATTCGAATAAACCAGTGCTTTTAGAAATCAATGATCAGATGGAGTAATTGGATAGGGTATGAAGAATACTAATCAAGATAACCAAATACAATGAATGCAAGGTCATACAAGATAGTAAGAAGTCTTTTAATTCGAATTTATGAGCTTTATAAGAAGATGACAGTTCTTAAAAGCTGAACTAAATTGAATTAAAATATAGAGTAATACAATATATGAGTAAATCTGATATTGATGGCAAAAGGAAACTGTGATTCTATTAGAAGATAAGAGCCTTAGTACAATAGTCCAAATGTATCCAGAATTGAACCCCGTATCTTTCTTAAGTCTGTAGCTTTATATCTTTACATCACAGTTCTCAGATCCTAAAACAATGGATCTGATATTCTAAAAACAGAAAGTAAACTATATTTACAAAAAACTAGGAAGAGATCCTCAAGATGAGGTCAATCCATATCTAAGAGTAGTAGATTGATGATGAAGTGTAGTTTTAGCCTCCCAAGGCTGTTTGATTTGGTCCTCCAAAGATAAAATTTGAATTTGGTGAAGTGTGCAAAAACCCTGATTTTCTGCCTTTGAAAAAGATGCCAAATGTAGTAGAAAAACCTCTTTTTGACCTTATCCCTCAAAACTAGCCTTTGAATCAGACTTGATAATTCAACAACTGTCCATTTGAAGTGGTTTCAAACCATTCAAACTCAAAAAATCCCGATCTGGGAAAAAATTCGGTTATTATGGCCGTGACAGGCTTTCACCAGCTAATTTACCCGAAAATCCACTCCTTAGCTGGTGAAAAGCAGAGCTTTCACCAACTATATAGCAAAATTCAAGACGAGTTAGCTGGTGAAAGCACAGATTTTTTTAAAAACAAATTTCTCAGTCATGGAGAGTCTGTTTTACATGCTTGAATAGTCGATCGACATCTACAAATCCTAAGCTTTCCAATGGTGCTTTCAAATCTTCATTTGGAGCTCGGGAAGCTAGTCAAATGGTCCCTACAATATTAGGCATCATTCTTTCAAAAATGCCAGTGCATTTTTTTATCGCTAACAGAACCTTTTCTCCCTGGAATTAACACAAAGGTTAAGGTGATAGAAATTACTCTGAAAAGTGCTTGGATGAATAGATTTTGTTCATAGTCAATGGTCCCGTGAAAAAACAATAGCAACAATATTAAAGGGGAGATGGATAAAGGGTGCATTCGAGCGAGATTGAGACTGCGCAAAAGTTTGAAGTTCCTATGAACTTCAAAGGGGTGAAATAGTTGAAAATAGACCCCGATATAGATCCAAGGTGTATATGGTGATTGATTGAGGAATTATTGTTTCCATGGGCAAATATTCATTCCATTTTCTAGGTTAGATAACCCACAGGTTTGAGAATCGAACCTGTTGAGTTCATGGATCTTCGGGACCCCAGTTTTCTTCCTTCATCAAGTGGTATTCAAGTGAATTAAATTCTCTTTGGAACTCTATAAAGTGGTATCATAGTGAGGAAATATGTATCTGCATGAAGTGGGTAGGTGCAGAAGCCGAGATGAGCAAGGAGTGCTCAAGAGATTCCAGCGGAGGGAATCGGAAATACCAAAAGGCCAAATCTCAAAAGGAAGCTTGGTGAGGTATTGGGTAGCAGGTGTAGAGGCTTGCTACAAAGGATTAGTTGTAGCTCATTGTTGAGCATTAGGAGAATATCAACATTACATGGAGTGATGCATGAGGAAAAAGGAAGACGAGAGAGTGAAGATGAAGTAGCAATGAAGACACATGATCAGGAGGTCACGAAAAATTTCAACCCTAGGAGTCTGATGCAGGAGCATCAACCTACCCCCCCAAGTCAAAATCAAAATTCTTAAACCTTCCAGAATTCAAGTGGCCGTCAGGATGAGATTTCCGCAAATTGATTGAATTTGTTAACAATTTGCTACATGATATTCCAGTTTTCAGGGATTGTGAGCGATCTTAGAGATCATATCATATCCTTTTAGTGATCTGATCCTTATTATGTTACTTTTATAAATTGTAGCCTTCGGGAATTTGTAAAGGGATACCACTCATAATGTAAGCCTAGCCATGAGGGAGGCTCGACCCACATAGGCCACAATATTGTAATCGAGCTTGAATTAATGGAGTTATGTATTTTATGTATCTTTGTACTTGTTATCTTATGTGTGTAATTAGTTTTTGGAAACCTTGTGAATCTATATGTTGAATGCGTGACTACATGAGAGCCCATGAGAGAATATATGTTGCAGGCGACTAGAAGCATGTGTTGCAAGTCTAATGGTGAGGAAGAGATTATTACAACGAGGAGGAAAACTCAGTATTGATCATTGTAAGGACCAATGATGATCCATTGAATAGATATTGCGAGTCTGAGACGAATATCTAACCATCCATTGGGGAGAAGGACAAGTGGCCAAGATTGGATTTAGAGTCTTGGCATGAAGGAATACTACAATGACAATCTAACCATTCGTCGGAGAGGAGAGATCAATGGCCACGATCGATTGTTGATCGAACCCAACCAATGGAAAGAATCTTCTCAGAGCGATCAAGATCGACCATTCAACAGTGGACACATGTCAATTTTGTGTTAGATCCGAAGTCTTGATTCCAAAACCTTGACGAACGATCAAAGTCATACATCAGGGACAAGAGATTAAAGGTGGGGATTAATTGGGGCCTCCATATTGAGAGTTATGAAGAGGACACATGGCGGAGTCCATCTGAGTTCTCAAATACAATCTATCAGAGTACTTAACTCTGACCCATTGTAATGTCTTACTTTGACAACTTAGACAATGGTTCGAACAAAAAAAAAATCTCTGACAATGTTGCAGGAAGAGATTTGACTATTCGTTCAAAGGTGAGATCAATGGTTAGGGAACCGTTTCTCCCCGGAATTAACACGATGGTTAAGGGGTAGAAATTAATGCGAAAAGAGATTGGATAAATATATTTTGTTCATAGTCAATGGTCCCATGAAGAAAGAATGGAGACAATGTTAAAGGGGAGATGGATAAAGGGTGCATTCGAGCCAGATTGAGACTTACGTGAAAGTTTGAAGTTCCTGTGAACTTCAAAGGGGTGAAATAATGGAAAATAGACCTCGAGATAAATCCAGGTGTAGATGGTGATTGATTGAGGAATTATTACTTCCATGGATGAATGTTCAGTCCATTTTGTGGCTCATATAACCCACAAGTATGAGGATCGAACCTGTTGAGTTCATGGATCTTTGGGACCCCCATATTGGTCTTCATCAAAAACCCTCTTTATTGTTGTCTAATGCTCCTTCCCTAGGTTTGACATATACTTTCTCAAAACACCCATTGCATGTACAATGTCCGGTCTAGTACAGACCATTGCATACATCAAACTACCAACCGCACTAGCATACAAAACATGGGACATGTCCTCTTCCTCTTCCTCTTTTTGTGTCTTGGGACACTGATCTGTAGATAACTTTACACCTACATGAGTATGAAGCTTGACTAGTTTACTTTATTTCATATTAAACCTCTACAATATCGTCTCAACATATTTTCTCTGATTCAACCAAAGTTTCATGTTTGCACAATCTCTTTTAATCTCCATTCCCATAAAGAAGTTAAAAACATTGAGATCCTTCATGTCAAATTTGGAAGATAGTTGTGATTTAACCTCCTTGTTAACATCCATGTTATTTTCTACCAACAACATGTCATCGACATACAACACTGCATAAATTAAGTGATTACCAACCTTCTTGGAATATGAATAGTGATCAACCCCGCTTCTCACATATCCTAGTCGAAGGATGTCTGTGTTAAACTTTTGGTACCGCATCCTAGGTGATTTCTTCAGACCATATAGTGACTTCTTTATCTTACATACCAACTCTTTCTTTCCATTCACTGCAAATCCTTTTGGCTTCTTCATGTAGATTATTCTTCCATATCTCCATGTAGGAACATTGTCCTCTCATCCATCTATTCTACTTCAAAATCAAAAGCAACATCAACATATAAAATAAATCTAATAGAAGTTAACTTGGCAACATGAGAAAAAAATTCACAAAGTCAATTCCCTCTACCTGGGAATAACCTTTTGCTACTAACAGAGCTTTCTATTTCTCCACTTTTCCTTCTGCATTCAACTTCTTCTTAAACACCCATTGTTGTCAATGGCCTTTCTTGTAGTTGGAAAATCAACTAGATGACATGCCTCATTCGTATCCAAGGCATCCATCTCCTCAACCATGGCCTTCTTTTGGAGTTTACTATCATCTGAACTCACTTCTTCCTTGGTAGTTTTAGGATCATCATTAGTAATAGATAAAACAAAATTATCATAAAATCAGGTGGACTATACATTTCTGGTTTTCTTATTTTCCTCATTGATCTCCTCAATACTAGAGTATGAGGTTTTTATTCTTGTTATTCATCTTCTTTCATTGATTCATATTTTGCATCATCCAACTCAAACTCTATTTTCTTAGGTTCTTCTTTTCTTGGTAGGAATTCCTATTTGGGAACATCTTTAACCTCTCTAAAAAACACTTCCTGAATATAAACAATCTTCTTAGTTTCTAGGTTCCAAAGTTTATAACCTTTCATACCATCTTTATAACCAATAAAGATACACTTTTTAGCTTTATTATCCAGATTACTCTTATTTTCCTTTGGAACATGTACATAAGCATCACAACCAAACACTTTGAAATGTTCAAGACAAGGTTTCTTACTAGTCTATACCTCATGCAGAGTTTTGTCCACCAATGCTAATGAGGGTGATCTATTTATCAAGTAACATGCATTACCCACTACGTCTGACTAAAATTCTTGTCCTAACCCGGAACCACTGAGCATGCTCCGTGATTTTCCCATAAACGTTTTGTTCATCCTTTTTGAAACCCCATTATGTTGAGGTATGTATGGAGTAGTCTTATGCCTTTCTATATCCCACTTCTTACAAAACTCTTCACATTCATTCCCACAAAAGTTTCCACCATTATATGCTCTCAACACCTTTATTTTATTCTCTATCTAATTTTCTATCAGAGCCTTAAACTCTTTAAATCTATCAAATACCTTAGATTTCTTCCTAAGAAAATAAATCCATGTGTTCCTTGAAAAATCATCTATGAATGAAACATAACACACAGATTTACCTAGTGATGGAATAGGAACTTTTCCGAACACATCAAAGTGTATCAACTCTAAGATCCCCTTTTCTCTTGTAGCACCATATGTGAGTGTTAATCGATTTTGTTTACCATATATGAAATGTTCACATAAATCAAAATCTAGAGTGCAATTATAAATACCTTCAACCATACCTTTACCGTGTAGTGTTTGAAGGCCCTTTTCTCCAATATGTCCTAGTCTTTGATGCCACATTGTGGTCTTCTTTCAAGGGATAGTATGGATCCTATCATATTTATTTCTCTACTCAGGGACAATATAAATGTTACACCCATCAATATAAGTGCTTCCCAATAAATTGTATAGAGTTCCACACCGAACTCCCCTCATTAACACCATTGCTCCTCGTACCATCTTGCAAGTTCCCTTTCCCAATAAAGTATCCACACCTGCAACATCCAACTTACTTATAGATAGTAGGCTCCTAGCTAGATATGGAATGTGTAGAACTCTAGGGAGAGTTCTATTCCTTTCATATTTCAACAACAATTTAACCCTTCCACGTCCCATGATTTGGTTGTCGAGTCATCTCCTAGGAAGATATCACCATCATCATACTTTTCATATTCACTAAACCACTCCATGTGAGGAGTCATATGAAATGATGCACCTGAGTCGATCAATTATACATCATGATTTGAATGTGTACCTATAGATGTCAGGTAAACATCTCCTCCTTCTTCTGTGGAGGTTTTCTCCTCTGTGAAAGAGTCATCTTAGATCTCTTTTCTTTATCAACATTCTTAGACCTACAATATTTCTTATAATGCCCAACTTTACCACATTTCCAGCATTTCCTCAAAGATTTTTCTGGGGATTTAGATATACCTTTAGATTTAGATCTCCCCCCCCTGAAGACTTAATTTTGTTCCTATCTTGGGAACGACCTCTTACCGATAAATCATTTGTGCTATGACTATCCATGTTTTTTAGCCTCATCTCTTACGATAACAAGGATGCAACTACTTCCTCATACTTCAATGTAGATTGAGTGGTACTATCAATTGCTACAACCAGACTATCCCAAAAGTCTGAAAAAGAACATAACAAAGTAATACACTTATCTTCTTCTACAATCATAATATCGACAGAGACAAGTTGACTTACAAGAGTATTGAAGGCATTTAGATGCTCTGTCATAAAATCTCCATCTTCCATCCTAAGATGATACAACTTCTTTCAAAGAAACAACTTGTTTACCATGGACTTTGACTAATACAAATTCCCCAACTTTTCCCATAGTTCCATGGATGTAGATTCTCCTGACACAAATATTCCAGGAAGAGTCGAATCGTACTCCTTGATCTTATATCCATCTTCTCCCAATCTTCTTTTGACATACCAGTAGATTGAGTACTAGTAGTTTGTGTACCAGTAGGTTTCATAGCAGGATCCACAACGATCCACGGTTCTTTGTCTACAAGAAGTTCCTCCATCTTGAGCTTCCATAGCTCTAAGTTTTTACCATTGAACTTCTCAATATTGATTCTATAATTTCTTATCATTCTCTTTCAACACACTTGATCTCTTAAGACCAAGCCAAACCCTTAGCAACAAAGGCACCCTTGAACAAAAAATGATCTATGATACCACATCTGAGTTTTATACTAATGAAGTAAAGTAATGCATACAAATTCTTAAAAAAAATAAAATCTGGGGCGCTTCCTCGGAGCCAAATGTTTTGTGTAACCACGAGGGGGGGGGGGGGGCAATCTTGGCACCCTTTGGGACAACGCCTGACACATGTGTACACAAAGAACGATGGGTGATGGGATCGTCAAACACAGTCGTCAAATATGACGCACACTCCCACACACATGCAAAGAATATAACACCTACCCAACAATATTTCCCCTTATTTCAAAGAAGATATCCAAAGTAAACCCTAGAATCTTTAAGGCACAAAGTCTCACAACAAAAACATAACTAGTAGTTATTACACTAATATACACTTAAAATCTCAACATGTCACGTGTTCTTAAAAATATATATAACTCACTCCCCAAAAAAAATGGATACTACTTAACCTTCCAAAAAGTTGAAAGTGTTGGATTTACTATAAAAACCATGTACTTTTGAAGTGCTTCCAAATGTAGATAGTTCGACATCTTTCTAAACAGGTAAACGATGCCCTCTATGTATCCCCATTGAAAGCCTTATGAACATTTTGTCAATTTTGTATTTTAGGGAGAGAGCCATGACATCCAACATGGAAGCGTTTACAACAAACCTAAAACACCGACATTTTTTTATTAAACTAAAATAAAAATATATTGTTGATTTTATAATTTTTTTATTTAAAAAATATTAAAATGTCATTGTTACAGTGATCATTTCGATATTTTAATATATTAAACTAATATTTTAGTGAAGCATATCTTAATTTTTTTATCATATTTGAAAATAAAAATAAAAGATATATTTTTTCGGAGTAATAAAAAAAAACAATCCATAGAATATTTATACAATGTTCAATACATAATACTATATTCTTCTTCTTCAATACATAGTGCCTTGTGTGTAAGGTGTCACTTATATTAATATAAGGTTTTATGTCGCTGGGAAAGTGTCACTTATTACTTTGGAAATATTTAAAAAAATAGGTATTGTAAGTATTAAAATAATGATATTATATTAATTATTTTTTTATAGTTATTTAATTTTATGTATAGAATTAAGGATAATTATTTTTAAAAAACATATCATGTTATTACAAAGTGTAGTGGTCATCATAAAAGACTTTTTTTTAATTATAATAAATTTTATATTTTAAAAAATAATAATATTTTTTTATAAACTAAAATAAATATTAAAATAAAAATATTATCTTAATTAATTTTATAATTAATTTTAAATATAAATTTATATATAATTATTTAAAAAAATATATTATATTATTAATAAAAACATTTTTAATTGTCAATTCTTAAAATTCTTAAAATGATAAATTTTATTACTTCAAATAATAATAATAATTTTTATAGAATAAATTAAATACTTATATTTAATAAAATATTACTATTTATAATTTTTGAATATCATTTACAATTAACAAAATAAAGTCAATTAACAAATAAAGGTACTTCTATATGATGTCTCCATTTGCTTTTTATAAAAAAATTGAATTTTGAAAAATCGTTTTATATCATTGCATTTGCATGGAAGGACTTGTTAATCTTGGAATTATAACCCTAGTTGTTTTAGTTTAATGTGTGATTTGTGATAATATGTAAATTGTTGATGTTTATTATTAAATTTGGTTATTTTAATGTAGATATTATTTTTTATGTGATTATTATTAAATTTGGTTATTTTAATGTAGAATTCATGTCTATGTGAGTGGATATATTCTATTATTTAGGATTTTGTTAATTAGTTGGATTTGAGAGATTTGGTTCAATTTACTTAACTCCTATATTTGTTGTGTGGTTGAGATATTTTCTCAACTTATTGATTGTATGACTAAGTTACTCAATCTATATTTAAGCCAAAATTATTGTGTGTGTGTGTGTGTGTGTGTAATGTTTCATTGAGAACAATTCCGCATGTGAAGAAACATGGCTACTCTCTCATTTTCTATATTGGTATCAGAGTTGGTTTGGGTTTGACTCCCTCATGGAAGGGCCCAGAAAAATGACAGTCATAAGTTTTAATCCTATGTAAATATGTAGGATTAGTGTAGAAGGTGAGAGTGAATTAGTTGTTTTTTTGTGCGTTATTTGTGTGAGTGTTTGTTGGAGTGATTTTTTTTTTTTTTTTTGTGTATACAAAGTACTATAGAGTAAAATCGCATTGAAAAGACACATCTTATGTATGTTTATTTCCCCCATTAATCCTCCATTGGTAAAAGGAGATTTGATTTGGAGGTAGACATTGGGAATCAAGAGCACATGGTCAATACGTGGGCTCAACACCTAGATAGCTTGCGAGTTGTTTGAGTGGGTTTTGTAGAGTGTGTGTGGTTTTTGAAGAGAAGGAATTGCGTGAACGAAAGAGGAAATGCCTTTTGTGGATCGTGTGTCCAATAAAACAATCAAATCCATAATCGTAAGGAGATGGGAAACTACAATGAAGAGGTTAAGAGGATGAAAGTTTCGTTTGAAGCTGGAGTCATAAAACATCGAAAAGGTCATTGTGTGGTAAAGAGCGAAGAAGCATGATCAGAGTGTTATTTTTTATCTACCATGAAGATCCTCTGTAGGGTTTGTATGTCGCGTGATCATGATTAGTGTGCAGTAGGAATCAATGTTACTCTCTACTATGTTGATCACCAGCCTATTGAGATTATGGTTGTGCTAGTATGAAAGAGAAGCCTTGATTATGCTATGTGAATGGAACCTCTTTGTGTCTATTTTCTGCGTGTTGGTTATCTGTTGCTTATACATTTTAGTATATGTTGTGATGGTGATGGTGGAATTTCTTGGTTTCTATTTTCTCTCATGATTAAGTTTTTTTTTTATCTATTATTTGTACATGTTGGTGACGGTGAAAATTGTTTGTCAAATAAATGATGATGAATCTTCAAATCATATGAAAGAGGTCATAGTTTAAGATTGACTCGGGTACATCCCATATCTAGGCTATTTTCCTAGAGAACCGGTGAACACCATGGTTGGGTACCTAGGTGTCTCGATAGATGGAACTATGTCCATAGGATGACTAGTTGTTGGTCTTTGTAGTGAAACAAGGAATTGATTTCTTTGTCTAAAGCAATTGTACCTTCAAAGTTAAAAGGGATCAAGTGGAATGTCAACTCAACATGGATGGTTGTTCAATTAGTTCAGAAGTTGTGGATCTTAGGAATGATCCCCCATTAGTTGTTGAGATATGCATGTGGATTACAGTCTACTAGTGAGGTTACAAGACATACATGTCGATTGCTATCCAATAATTGACCTTGAGAGATTCGTCATTCGAGAATTCAGGGAAGTGGAATCCAAAAACTCAGGGATTCAAATTAGGAACTACACTTTTACAAAGGTTATGAGACAACTTGATAAAGTTCATAGTCTACAAGATTTCAAAATGGTCAGAAATGTTGATGAAGACCTTACCTAAAAGAGATCAAGAAACATAACTACTCTACCATTTTCTATCTCTAAAGAAATGTAAAGAAACATAGCTACTCTGCCATTTTCTATCTCTCAAACGCTAAAAAGTCATCTTACATTTTTGCATGAAGTTTTAGAATAGTAACCTTGCATTCACCATTCGGTATTGTAATTGTTACGATGTATATACCACACGTAGTCAAGACCTCTTGAAGTTGTTATTATATATACGACATGTAACCAAGACCTTTGGTAATTAATAAATTTACAACATGATCTCGTGTACTTGTTGGTGTGCATATTGCACCCTTTTCCATGATTTTTTCTAACGATGAAATTTTGTTTTTCCTACAATGTATACGATATGCACTCATGTTGGTGCAACACTCCATTACCTACATAATGGACTCGATACATTAAAAATGTGTATGTATAGGAAAGGAATCAGGAGTGCCTCACCATTTAATAAAAGCTTTATGGTATTACTATATGAAATGTTGGTTCAATGTTTGAATAAAGGCTTCATGGTATTACTATATAAAATATTGGTGTAGTGTTGGAAGGTATTATTATGTAAAATGTTGGTGTAGTGTTTGAAGGTATTATTATCTAGTGAAGACTGAACATTAAGACTTAATAAGGGAGAGTCTAAGTTCATTTTGAAAACCATCTCAATGACCATTTTAACACATTCTATCATCATTTATAGTTTACTCTCGATTTGTGGTGCTCTCTGACTTACACTTTTACTTTTCAAGAAAACGAAAGGAAGAAAGGAGTTATTTAAGTCATTCTCCCATGCTCCCATATGGTGGTGTTGATCAAAATAATCTTATCAGGAGAATTTGATTTCAATGAACCTGTTCTAGTAGAGAAGTCTAATAAAGGAGATTGGTTGCTTAATCACCGTAAAAGCAAATTGGTAGGTGTTGTGATTTTAGAGAGCTTGCTTAAAGGTGGTCAAGTTAAATGCAACATCTTATCAGGACAAAAGCGCATGGTATAGTGTTTGAAGAAATTTGACATAATAAAAATGGATTTTTCTTTTATCATGTAGAGATGAGTGTGTATTAATATAACATATAAATACTTTTTGAAATCATTGAGGTATCAAAAACTTATGGGGGAAATATTAAACTTCTATATTTTTCCAATGTCATAAGAAAAAAAAAAAAAAAAACAATATTTTT
>SNQJ01S0051488.1:17660-42155 GCA_010110895.2 Picea sitchensis | reverse complement strand
TATATATATATATATATATATATATATATATATATATATATGGATTTGTTTTTAATGGGTTTAATCAAAAATTAAATTTGTATGAAGAATAGTATTGGGAAAATGAGAGGGGCCTCCGCGGAAACCCTAGTTGTAGGCAGTTTATTTTTTTCTTGGTCTCCCTAGACCTGCTCTGCCCTGCATTTTAACTTAGGCCCGCGGGGAGGTGACAATTTTTTTCTTGGTGGATTCTCTTTTTAGTTTATTTATGTCGTATTTTTCTAGGTGTGCGTCTACTAGCTACTATGGAGGAGCATGGAGATTACCAATACGATCAACTAGAAGGCTAGCTTGTCTGGAACTTTCCAGCTGATAGTTCCACTGACACGACCTCTTGGCTTCTACCGCTGATTGTCAGGAGCTCGAGGAGGGTTTCCTCTCTAGACCCACTATGCGATCCAACCTCGGGGACCCAGCTGTCGATTTTAGGGGACTTGCTTGATGCCTTGGTTTCCAATGCTTTGTTAAGGGAAGGATTTTATCCAAACCCTCTAGAAGGATTATCAAAGCTTTGGAGTTCTAAGTTTGATTTGGTAGCCCAGGAGTCTGTCCAGGGTTTTTCGTCTGAGTCAGGAGGGTTTCTTTCCATCCAGTTTCCAGATTGGATTCTTTCTCTAGATTTGTTAAGATCTATGTCTGGCCTTTGTCCTTCTTTCTCCCCTCCCCCCTTCCGAAGCCAGGTCTTCCTCCTTCTTTGGATTTGAATGACTTCTTGATCCCCCCTCCTCTCCTTGTGCCGTTGGTTTGGAAACTATTGTTCGCTCCCTTCCCTCACCCTTGTCCTTTAGACCGCCTCTTAGTTGTCTAGCGTCGAGGGCCTTCGAAGGTGATTCCTCGACTCCAAAGAGAAAGAAAGCTTACCCGAGAGTAATTTTGGTCCTTCATCCAAACTCTTTGGCTCTTGGGGATGATGTCACGATTCCAGAGGTCCGAGATCTAGCTAAAAAGGAAGTCGTGGGACGCGCAAACGGGAGGCATCTAAGCCTTGACCATATAAAGGCATGGGTCTCTTCTCATTAGAGGGATTTGGGTTTTCCTTTTCCGTTAGTGCATACCCTTGCAAAAGGGTAGTTTCTGTTCAAATTCCAGACAACAACAAATGTGTGTCGAGTCTTGCGTGACCCTTGGTGTACTCTGCACCTCTGTTATTGAAGAGACGGGCCCCTTTTTTCGACACAAACCGTGAAAGGACTGATGCACTTCCAATTTGGGTAAGGTTGTCAGGGCTTTTGCCAGAGTGCTATAGCTGGAAATGCTTCGAGAACATTGGTAACACATTAGGAACTTTTATGAAGGCGGATATGTCTTTTTTATCCTCAGGAAAAATGTCAGTGGCTTGGATTCTTGTTTCGTTAAACATCAGAAAGGGCCTTTTAGATACGCTAGACCTCACTTGTGGAGACTTAAGATAACCTCTTGACTATGAGGGTATTCCTTTCAAATTCCACAGATGCCACAAACATGGACATCGGACCGTGGAATGCTCCCTTTAGATGAACCGCAAAGCCCCCATTCCGTAGAGTTTCAGACATAGAACCTCCTCTCCTTATAGCTTTGGTAGAAGTGAGGTGACGCCTCCTCTTCATTCGTGAGGACCAGTTCGGGTATGGAAAGAAATTACAACATGAAAAGCTACGAATTTGGCTAAGCAGGGGATAGGGAGTGCTTTAGCCGACGATTCAAAGGCTGAGGGGAAGCATAGAGATCCATATCCTCTTCCTACCACTCTTGACTACCAGATAAAGAAAGGAATTGATGCTCACTTGGGTATACCTCCTCTTTCTCCCATCTCTATACATTTTTTTTATCTTCATTCTCTATCCCTGAATCTTTTGGGCATATGCAAGTTAAAAATTCTACCTTCCTCTTTCAGTGCCAAGACTCTCCCTCCAGCATTTTCGCCTTTTTCCCTAGCCCCCCCCCCCTCTCTCGTATTTCTTTTTCCCAAGCCACAACCCCTTCATGTCTCCCTCCCCCTTCTCAAAGTCAAGAATCCTCTATGTTGACAGATGAAGAGATCGTTTGCTATCAATTATGTTTTCGAATGGTCTCTTTTTTTGGGCATCAAGATGCCTCTCTCTGAGGTTTGGGTTTAAACCCACAAACTGGATCCTTCTCCAAAGGGATGGGAAGACAATTGTTTCTCTCAAAGGAACAATCTCGTGCGGCTATGGATGTTGTGGCGAGTAGACAACTATCCATCTCTGTGGAACTTAGAGCATTGCCAACCCTTGAAGGGTTTTCCAAATGAAATTGCTCTCTTTTAACTGTAGGGGGTTGGCGAGCCCCTCCAAGCGTCTCTCCCTCCAGAGGCTACTGGAGTTAGCGCAACTTGATATCATGATGTTGCAATAAACCTTTGGGGTAGAGGCCTTGATTGTTTCGCTACTAGAAAGGCTCTTAAAGGGCTGGTCTTTCTTTAGTTAAGATGCCTCTGGTCATGCGAGAGGTATGGAAATGGGATGGAACCAAAAATCCATAAATATTGAATCTTCTTGGGGCTTCCCCTCTGGCCAAGGTATGTCTGTTTATGTTGCGGAATTGGGGAAATCTCTTGTGATTTTAAACATTTATGGCCCCACTCAAGACCAACCTCAATTTTGGAATTCCCTTCTAGAAAAATCCTTTTAAAAGACTGTTTTCTCATCTTGGGAGGGGATCTAAAATTCTCCATTGGGGCAAACGAATCTTGGGGGCAGAGAGCCCATGCATATTCTCTCTCATATTTCATAGTACATAAGTTGGGGGAGGTAGGGCTGATTGATATTTCCCCTACAAATCTTGGCCCCACTTGGAGAAATAAGCGTTTGGGAGAAGATCATATAGCAAAGAGTCTGGATCACTTTTTGATTTCAAATTGGTTGGTTGAAGAGCCTATTCTCTTCCGACAATGGGTAAGTTCAAGAGGGGAATCAAATCACTACCCAATTTTTATGGAGATAGCAGGAGCCACCAGAAAACCAACTAGCCCTTTCAAATTTAACTCTAGCTGATTAAAAGAGGAAAGTTTCATAAAGTTTGTAAAGGAAGTTTGGGCTCCTTTAGGGAAAATGGAGTGTGATGTTGTCCAATTTGCAAGGAACTTAAAATCCCTAAAAAATGCCACAAAATCATGGGCAAAAATGAAAAAGAAGCAACTGGAACAAGACATTATAAGCATAGAAGAAGCAGTTCAATCCCTCTATGACTCTGAAAAGGGAGGTTTTTCCACCCCAATAGAAAAAAAGGCCCTCTTATCCTTGGAAAAGAATAGAAGAGAGATTATCCAAGCTAGGGAACAAGAATGGAAACAAAAGAGTAGGGCACTATGGCTTCACAGTGGGGACGAAAAAAAATAAATTTCCAAGCTTATGCAAAAGGCATGAAATTGGAAAACACCATATGGGGGCTAAAGGATCAATCGAAAAGGAAACTCTCTTCCTTTGAATATTTGGTAAGGCTTGGGTCTCAACACTTAAAATCATTATATACAACATACAAAAGGGTGTCCATAAATGCCACCGTTCAGATGGAATTATACTTCACCCGTTTTGTAGAAGAGGAGGAAAATCTAGACCTAATGGCTGAAGTAACAGAAGCAGAATTAAAAGAAGTCCTCCAAAGTTTCCAAAAAGACAAAATTTCAGGTCCTAATGGCTGGTGCATGGATTTCTATGTAGGTCTTTTTGATCTCATTGGACATGATATTCTCAAAGTTATAGAATAATATAGAGTTAATGGCTTCATCCACCCTCCTTTCAATGCCACTTTCATTTCTCTAATTCCAAAGCAAGATGCTCCAGAAAGTTTGGATGAGTACAGACCCATTTCTTTGTGCAAATGCATTTATATAAAAATTACAAAAATCATTAGCAGAAGAATAAAATGTATCCTCTCTAAATCTATATCCCAAGAAAAGTTTGGTTTTTGGGAAGGTAGATAGATCCATGAAGAAATTGGTGTTGCTCAGGAAGCTATGCACAGTATAAAGACACAGAGGATAAAAGGAGAAGTGATAAAAAATTGATTTATCAAAGGATTTTGATCGAGTCAGTTGGCTTTTCTTGAAACTGCTACTCACTCATCTGGGATTTGGATTTTCCTTTATAAATTGGATCATGAGTTGCATCACTACGGTTTCCGTCTTCGTACTCATAAACGAGGTGGCCTCACCTTTCTTTCCTACAGAGAGAGGGCTCTGGCAGGGATTCCCTCTTTCCCCTCTTCTATTTTTGCTGGTAGCCTAAGGTCTAAGAAGGGCCTTATGTGAAGCTAACAATAAGATCTATAAAGACCAATTTCCCTTTACGGAAAATCACCTTGATGAAGGTCTAAAATATTTGGGCTTTCATCTAAAACCAAACTCCTACACAAAATCAGACTGGAATTGGTTACTCACAAAGCTCAAAAAGGCTAAAATCTTGGAGCTTCAAGTGGTTATCCAGAGATGGCAGGTTGATTCTAGTAAAATCTGTACTTGAGTCAATTCCAGTCTATTGGCTTTCTATGGCTTGGATTCCAAAAGGTACTCTGGAAAAAATAAGGAAGATTTTCTTCAAATTTCTTTGGGGAGGTCAGAAGGAGAGTTTTGTGATGCCCTGGGTTAAATGGGACTCTCTAGCTTTGCCAAAGTTGTTGGGAGGTTGGGGACTAAAAAATATGCAAAATTTTTGCACTTCTCTTGCGGCCAAGTTGGGTTGGAGGTCGATCCAGTCAGAAAATTTATGGTGGAAGGTAGTTACTAATAAATATATAAGCCCAGATTCAATGATGGATTGGATTAGAAGGTTGGCACATAATTTCCAAAACGACTCTATCATGTGGAAGGCCCTTGTCAAATCTTTTCTGGTTATTAGCCAAGGGCTTGCTTGGAAGGTTAGAAAAGGAAATTTCCTCAGGATTGGTAGAGATCTATGGCCGAAAAACAATGGTCAACATACCTTCCTCAGGTTTTAATCGATCGATTGCATGAGATGGGATTTTTCTATCTAAATCAAATCGTATATTAACAACAAACGACGATTTGGAGACATGGTTGGAAAGATGCACAAGCTTTTAACTTGGAAGAAAAGCTCTTTGTTCACTAGAGTGCATACATCAGGTCTCTCCAATTGATTCATATCAAACTCAAATACCAAGATGATGGATTAATTTGGAAATTCAGTCCTTTCGAGGTCTATACCCCAAAAGATGGATATTCCTTTTTAATGATCAATTTCAGACCACATGCTCCTGATTGGTGGTGGAAGGGGGTATGGAAATCCAAATGTCCACTAAAGTCTCAGATGTTCATGTGGTGTCTCATTAGGAGAAAGGTTCATAGTTCAGATAGAATGAAACTCAGAGGTTTGGAAGGGCCATGATGGTTCTCTTTATGAAAGGGGAATGAGGAAACTTCTACACACCTTTTCTTACTGTGTCCCTTTTTTATTCAAACCTGGAGAGTTGTATATGCTTCATTGGGTTATAATTGCAATTGGGTTGGGATTTCCATTGAAGAGGTCTAGAGAACATGGGTACATGACCACAGTTTTAAAAACATCAAGGCACTACCCCTAATTATTCTCTGGGGAGTTTGGATTTCTCGTAAGGCTGTTATTTTCAAAGATAAGGATTCCCTTCCTGATAAAATTTCTTCCCAAAGCCTCGCAATCCTTGCACATTTCCCTCAAGGAAACGATGCTCCTCCTCCCAGACAGGTGGAGGAATAGATTGATTTTTCATGACCATGGTATTTTTTCGATGATGCTTCTTAAGAAAATGGAGCCCATTGTGGGGGTGGGGGGGTTATTTTCTTTTTCCATTCACATCATTTTAGCCTAAAGCGGGGCTTGGGCCAATGAACAAATAATTTGAAGAACTTTTGGCTCTAAAACTTCTGCTCACTTTTGCTTGTGAAAAGGAGATCTCAAACCTTGAAATTTTTGGAGACTCATTGTTGGTCATCAACTGGATGAGGAGAACCCAACAATGTCACAATATTTTACTTTCTCCTATTATGGATGAAGTCTTTACAATTTCAAACTTATTCAAAAATATGTCCTTCAATCATGTTTATAGGGAAAGGAACGTCAAGGCAGAATCCTTATCTAAAGAAGGTTCTCTCTTGGCTCTCGGGAAGTGGAACATATTAGAATTTAAGGACGGTCAGAGCTATGATCATTTCCATCATCCATTTATAAAACATATTTGATTAGGCAGTGGATCTTCAAAAAGTTGTTTGTCTATTTTAGAATCGGTTCATGGATATTACAATATTTATATTTTTCCTCTTTATGGGATTATTGATTGGAATTAGCTACTTCAAGGGGAGATGGCCCCCGAATTCTCACAGTGAACATTCACAGAATGAGTGCAGTGTATAAAAATTCCCTTTGATGCAGATCCTCTAGATTCCTATCTAAACAGAGAGTTTCAATTTGCAATTAATGTAAGGAGTTTATTTTTTTGGAACCTTTTTTTTGATCTTGTACACATCCTCATTTGTACACATCCTCATATGCTAGCTCTTTAGATATGCTAGCTCTTTAGATGGCTATAAGCCAAAGGATTTAAATGTATGCCTCAACATACATTCTTAGTGTGAGTTATATATATATATATATATATATATATATATATATATATATATATATATATATATATAATTTACCTTTTTTTTTTCTGGAAAACAACGGGTTTGATCAAGGCCATAAGTTTGGACTATAGCATGTATATTTATTAATAAATAAATAGAGGGTTTTATAGTTGCTTGAAAAGTGTCACTTATACATATATATATATATATATATATATATATATATATATATATATATATATATATATATATATATATATATATATATATATATATATAGTTTTTAACAGCAGGTTTCATCAAGGTCATATATTTGGAATATAACATGTATATTTCTTCAGAGAATATAAATATTTGGAATATAACATGTATATTTCTTCAAAGAGAATATAAAAGTTTAAAAAAAAAAAAAAAAATGTAATTATATTTAAAAAACATATCATGTTATTAAAAATAGTTTTAATTTTCTAAAATAAACTTTTTTAAATTTATGATAAATTTTATCACTTCAAAAAATAATAATAATATATAACATGAGTTCATATGATTGGAAGCCTATTTCAATAGGGAGAGACTAGGATGTGAAGTAGTTGATTGATCAAGCAAGGGAGGATCATTGATATGAATGTTACTATCAACAAAATGTGAAGGATGTAACTCTAAAAATTAGGAAATAAATGGGTTGTTGACACCATTCTTGAAGTGGTCTCCTTCTATTAATTTAACAACATATGAAAATTTATGAAGGTTAGCAAACTAGTGTGTTATATATTTGAATTTAAAGGAAATATAGAGTAAGTTGCTAGTGAGTAATCTCTAGTTGAAAACAAACCAAGAGTGGAAGATTTATTAGACATTGAAATAATGGTGGAAGAACCATGATCTAGCTTAGGAGGTTCAAGAATATTAGCAATTAGGGATGAAATGGGGAAGTAGGGGTTGTACTTTGGGATTTGGAGAGGCCGCCAAATATACAAAAGAATTGGGACCAAATGCTCTAATGTAAATGAAGAATGGCTATGTACGATGTGTGAAAAGAGAGGAGGGTACATGGATAGGTGGTGGACTTGATGCTACCTCAAGAATGGGAAGAGAGGGTTTGAATGTAGAAATATTTGCGGGATTATGTTGTGGAAGTGGTTGAGGAAGAGATGTTATGTTATCATTCAAAAGACCAATATTGGCATAGGTGGGATTTGAATGATGATGAGGGGGCGGATATTTACATTGTGCAGTGGATGGAGCTAGAGTGGGACTAGCGAAAGGGGGGAATCTAAAAAGACTAGTGAGGGATTCCCATCAAAGTACTAAATATATACGATGAACATGATACATGTGCATAGCAGTGGCCGCCCACCTTTTCCAACTCATTCAAAATAGTTTTCTGGCAATTTTGGCAATTTACTATTTTTAGTAGGTTTTAGCTTCCGGGGCCATTTTGAGGGCCTAAATGAAGGTTTTTTGGAATCGAGATTTTCAATGATAGCTAAAGGCTCTGATTGAGCCCCCAAAATGAATTTCCTCGACGATACCTTTTCAATGGGCTATTGTGCACCTAAAACGAAGATCGTATGAAAAAGTTATGACCCCGGGAAGTTGATGTACTAACTTACCCAAACGGGGCCCACATGAATTTTGGCGCTTCATCTCCTAGGGTTAGGTTTTTGGGTGTCTAGGGTTTTTGAAATTCCTGTTTATTGTAAAAAAGGCCTTCAGAGCCTCATTGTAATCATCTTCTTGCGAATGAGCACAACCGTTACATCTCTTCTCATAGATAAGTTGCCACCATTCCAACAAGCTTGTTTTCCGTTGAATTTTACATTTTCAATTTATTTCCTTATTGAATAGAAAACCGGTTTTATTGTATCTTTGTTATTATGTGTTAAACATCTTTTAATAATTTGTATTCATTTAGTTCTGCTCATAAAATCTGAATCAGTGGTATCAGAGCATTCTTCTCCTTGTCATTTCTCAGAGAAGGTCCTCGATGAGGTCAAGGTATAGAGACTTGGGTCTCGATCTAGTTTCGCTTGAGGACAACCACTCTTGCTAGCCAAAGTGACCTACCATGGCAGAAGAAAAGAGAGATGATATAGCAGGAGATCCTTTAAAGACGTTGCTCAAGGAAGCCCTCATGCGACAAAGGAACAAGATGATGGACAACTTTTATCAAATCCTTCGAAGACTACCGATGGTCACAATCGAGGCATCTTCGACAAAAAACAATTTTGCAAGTGCAACGCCCTTCAAGGTACAATTAAATTTTGATATCCCTTTATTTGAAGGACAAACAGATGCAGATGCTCTAGAAAAATGGTTGAATCTACTAGAAGGTTATTACTCTGTCCAAAAACATTTCGACAGTGAAAAGATTACCTTTGCGCTCGTTAACTCCCTTCTCCATGTTATATCTTGTTGGGAAGGTTACTGGGAAAGGTACATCGTGGATGAATCTACAATATTTGGGAGAGAACCCACTTGGGTGGCCTTTGTAGATGCCCTAAAGGAGGAGTTCTACCTTGTTAGAAACTGTGATGACCAATACATGAGATGGACAACTCCGCGTCAGAAAAGAGACCAAACGATGGCAAAGTACACGAACATATTTCATACCTTGCGCTCAAATTTGGGTATCAAAGACTCCGAGCGAAACCTATTTTTGAATTACTGCAGTGGTCTACATAGGTACATCCAAACAAAGATGGATTTCTTGGAAATCTCCTCATTGGGAGTTGTTTATTGATATGTAGTCAAAATTGAGTAGAAATTCAAGCAACAGAGTAAGTGGGAGAAACATGGACAGAGAAAGGAATGCCAACCTCAAGAGAGTCAAACCTAGATGCAAGCAAATAAGGGTAAAAATAAGTTTGAGAAAGACACTGGAAAGTGGTGTGATTTCCACAATATCCCTTGGCACAACACTGATGAATGTCGCTCAAGACAATCATTGGTGGCCGAGCTCAAAGATAAATATCCAAACCTCGACTTGGATCCTGATTCAAAAAATGATAAAAGGATAAAAAAACATTTATACACAACCCACTGCTACTGTTGCAACTACAACAATCCAACCAGAAGAGGATCCTGAGGAGGGGGAGTGACTCTTACATTCACAGATGTGGGTGAAGGGGACCCCACTACATTTTATTGTTGATAGTGAAAGACAAAAGAACATCATCTCAGTAGAGGTTGTAAAGCAGTTGGATTTTCCAAAAACACCACACCTGTAGCCATAAAACATTGGGTGTCTTCTCGAGGGTCAAGATCTTCATGTCAACCAACAATGTTGCATGTCCTATGGCATAAATCCCTTCAAGAATGAGGTATTATGTGATGTGTCCCCACTGTAAGTCTGTGATGTTCTATTAAGCCAACCATATATGTGGAGGCGTCATTCTATTTATGAGTCTCGACCCTGTAGCATCATTGTTACTCTGGGGGGTCAACTATACAGGATACTTGAGGTAGTTTCAACTATTTTCCCACCAAAACAATGCCACAAAGTAATCTCTCATATTGCAAAGTTTAGCCTCTTCACAATCCGATCAGAAGGTGAACATAAGGACACAACAACCACTGTAGCCTCAACCAAATACCTTTCTATCTAGTAGAAGCAGGTTAACAAGATTGTAGAAGAGTACCAAGATGTTCTTGTTGAACCTACGGGGGTGCCTCCACACTACCCAGTCAAGCAAGGTTATAACAGAACCATTCATACTCTTCATGTTGCATCTTCACCGACAGAGTCTTCCCACACTCAAGTAGATCATGCAACTAGATTGGTTGAACAAATTCAACCCCTCTAGCAACAGGTTCATGAAAACGTTCAACAAGATAGGTATGAGAACTTCTTCATCAAGGCAAGCAATGCACCAAGATTCAGATTTAGCAGAAGTCTCCCCATCTCCCATGGGAACTTAACGCAATGGGGACCATTTCTTCCTAAGGGGGAGGAATGATCCAAATGGATCTCGATGAGCATCCACCTTTTTCACTGAATCACCATTTTGAGCCCATGGTTTTGATAAACCATGACATTCACCCTTTTGATGGGGAATGCAATGTAATGTCATATTTATTTTTTAATTACAGACATCATGTAATGGTCTTATGTACATGCCTACAACATAGTGTTAATGCATCGGATCCCATTAGAACTCCGCAGTTAAGTGCGCTCAGGCTAGAGTAGTACTAGGATGGGTGACTACTCGGGAAGTCCTAGTATTTTACATGCCTATGGAATTTTATAAACTTAGCCCAATTTATCCCACATGCATCATGGGAATTGTTCTCCTCTCACTCTCTCATATATAATTGAGGTGAAGGAGGCCCTTTAAGTAGGAAATTGAGTGTGATATAAATCTTCTTGTGAATGAAGGGTAGCCAACATCTCTTTCTTTTTAGAGATAGGCTACCCCATTTTTCTAGTTTGTGTTCTACAACATTTTTCTATCTTATTCATTAATAGAATTTGGGTTTCATTATATTTATGTGTTCTCTTCTATATTTTTTTGTATTTCATTGTTATATCTCGATTATACTTCTTCCTTCATGTCATTCTCAAAATAATCTAGATCAGAAGACCAAAGGATGGAGAGAGGTTTGAGTGACCTCTATGTATGGCATTGGTAGGGGGGGGGGAGTCAGTCAATATGTTTTCACCATTCTAGTTCAACAATGATGAGTTCTGGAACAAGGGGTAGAATATGCACAAGGTGGGTAAGAAGGTACTAAAGGTAGAAGAGGAATTATCAAATCTTGTTGGATTTAGTGAGGATGATAAATTTCCCAAATTGAAACATTGAGTAGAGATGGAGTGGAGGTGAGAAGAGTTTATAACCATACAATTAGTAAATAAATGAATCAATGGGAGAACACAAATGACCAAATGATGAAAGAGGTCCATTTTGTATGAAATTAAATAAAATAATTATTTTCAAATATCTAAGGAGGCCAAGATAACATAGATGGGATTCCCCAAAAAATTAATGCCAATGAAAAATTGGAATCTAATCAAAGGGGGTTGTGCAAAACACTTGTGTATGAGAATTCATCTAATGATGATAAAGAGTCAGTGGGGATGAGATGGTGTTTTTAAATAATTCCTGACAATAATAAGAGATGTATCCTTATAGATATTAAAAAATATCGCTACTCGAGAGTGCTAATGCTAGAGCGTTAGGGCTACAATAGAGTCAAGGAATGGATCCATATATTGGCTATTGAAGATTGAAGGAGGAGGGATCAAATCCCTTTGTGTGAGGTGGACATGAGAACTTTGAATATGAACCCAAAACTATAAACACAAAGGTTTTTGGGTAGGCATGTTATAAAAAAGGAACCATATACTAAAGCAAAGGTGCTTAGGGTGTAGGAGCGATCCTCAAGGAGCCCAACATTGAAGATGAGGGATGTTGTTATTGTTTAAAAAATGGTATTGGGTTGGTGGTGAGGACAACAAAAGGAACCTGAATTGATAACAAAGATAATATTGTGTGGGTATGGGAGCTAAAGAAACCAACACTGAAAAGAAATGTGCTTGGGGTGCAGGAGAAATCCTCAACAAAACCTAATCACTGAACAAGATGAAATCTAGGTTTGGGTAGGCCAATGAAACCAAAATTTGAGAATAGATTAGGCTATTACTATTAGGAAAATCCCCCTAATATGGGTATAGCGACTAAGCAGGGCCTTGACACCCTAAAAGACATAAAAGGTTGTGTTCTACCCCAAACCAAACACAACCTTATGATAATTAAGGGAAGTGAAATAATATAGAAATGTGTACCTTAAGTCCTTACGACTGATGTCGACCCCTTCTGATTGTTGTCTATTCCAAGACTGCAGGCCTCCTCCAAAAGCTGGCCTAAAACAATGCTACAAAACAATCTAGGACAACATATGCTTAATTATCAAGATTATCTAAAGAGTTAGTTATTCATTAAAAGATTCATAAACACAGACACATAGACATAAGATCTGGGACAATAACATTTCTCTTTTATTAATAACAAAATTGGAGGTTATAACCTAAAATTTGTTAGCATCGCTCCACGAACCTCGCCTAGGTTCCTCTACTTTGTCTCCAAGTAAATTATTCCCAATACTATATTCACCACCAACATGCCAATATAAGGGGAAAATGATGGATGGTATAAAGAAGATGGATGGAAGGGAATGTTGAGGATGAAACTCAGAGAAAAATGAAGAAATCTTGGGAAACAAGGGAGAAAATTTGGCAGAGTTCTCTTGCCTCTAGTTTTATATATCCAAATGAACTCCCCAGGGCCCTTTTTATATGAGAAAAATATGGTTAATTCGTTGCCATAAGGGATACAAGAGGTAGTATGGTTGCAAAACCTAAGATAGCTCGTAAACTCTGTTAGAAAGCACATATTTTATATTTTTTTGTCACTTTTTAGAGTACACACGTGGTTTCAGTAGTGCAACAAGCGTATGCACACGAGATTTTAGGTATGCAGCTAGTGTATGTATGCTCTCTACATATGAAACAAGGCGCATATGCCAAGAAAAAAGTTGTTTTTTGAGAAGAACTCCATCAAAATGGGTTGGTAAATGTATGAATGAGTAGGCCAACATCAAGGAAGCATAGAAGTGTAATTTTGAGTTATAAAAGATGCCCCATAATGTGTGAGGTCAGAAGAGAAATTGATGGTTGAAATACATTAAAACATATTTAATAAAGTGGGAAAGCATTGGACTCGAGTAAACCCAAGCAAGTATCCATGAGCACGTCATCTGCAATAAGATAATAATAATCACCAAGGCGAGAATTCCCATGCTCGAGATAAACTAAGCATGGCTTCCAGTGAAGCACACTGTAGATCCATGTCATATATATAATAATCATGGATACATGACCAATATGTATGCCAATATAAAGTGTAGTCGTGGACAATACACAATGGATCTACATCTCAAAATCATCATAAGATATACAATGTCATGGGAATCTTCAGGAGGCATTAATGCATTTGGATGGAGCTGATAACTTCATAACTTGAGCAACAACTTCAAGATCTTCAAAACTCGGGTAGGAGTATAATAGGATTATAAATCTCACTACTATGAGGTCTTTGGCATGCCATTGTGGAAAGACTGGAGGACCTTGATCATAAAGGCACCGAACTTCATTGATTATTAATGTGAACTTGAAAAGACTATCAGGATGGATGACTCATGAAGGTCAAGAGACTTATTGCAGAATGGCTGACTGAATTTGCAATATTTCCCCTTGGAAAAGAGCACGATAGATGAAAAGACTCAGGAAACATGTTATTTACATAATTTTGTGGTATAGGAGGCACCACAAACTCTCCATGTGTTTGGAAGAGTAACCAAATGGAGGAGGAAAAGCTCTATGTAACGAGAATGACTTCCTAAGGCCATACTAGATCCCAATTCTTATAGAACAAATAGAATGATGTGCTTTGTCCAAGGGTGACTAGATTGTTGCCAACAAAAGAGAATGTTTCCCTGTCCCCTCTTTTTGGAATATTTGATTTTTTTTTTCTTTTTCACGTATTTAAAGAGCTTTAAAAGGAATAAAAGAATTCTATGTTACAAAGGAGGAATGATTTTCACGGGAAATAAAACTAGTTCCAAGTGCATGGAACATACTAATGCTTAGTGCAAGGAGACATGTGAAGGATAAGGACACTCGGGAAAATTCCTCCATGGGTCAAGGTGTAAGATCACAAGGGAAAAGAGTGTTAGAAGGCTTGCACCTAAGGAATTATCTAAAGGTTCAGTAATAGAAACATGAAGATAGAATTAGTTCAAAGACGCAAGGATGAGACATGCGATGCGATTACAACATGACACATCGAGACTCCTTCCATGTAAAGTTTTACAAGCCCAGAGAAGGTAAGATCAATGGTTTTTCACTTTTAGAGAGTCTGGAAAACACTAAAAGAAGACTCTAGAGTGGTATTTTTTGTAAGGTTAGTCTCCAGGGCTCGAAAAAGAATAAATTCATACCAAGGATAACTCTTGGACACTAGGGCCAGAGTATTCATTTTTCGTACTTAGTCCAGTTGGTCCAGAAAAAGGGTTAAACTTATACCGAAAGGATGTCTCTTCAAAAACATTTTAACGAGTGTGACAGAGACAAGATCACTCAACTATCTTTTCAATTTTAAGGAGTCTAAAAATAGATTAACTATGGACTCGCCTCCTTTTTTGTAATTTAGTCCCTTGAGCCCGAAAAAGCATAAAACATAACTTAGGAGAAATATCCTGGTGAAACATGTCTCCCTAGGCATACCTTTTTCCTGGGTAATCTATTGGCCAGAAAAGGGGTAAAATTATTCTAAACAGATCCAAATTAGGGGAATTTTCCCTAGTGGATTCACCAATTCTGCTATGGAGAAAATCCCCCTAATCTGGGTCTAGTGACTAGGCAAAGGCTTGACACCCTTAAAGACATAAAAGGTTCTATTCTGCCACAAACCAAACACAACCTTATTATCATTAAGGGAATATAAATAATATATAAACGTGTACCTTAAGTCCTTATGGTTGATGTCGATCCCTTCTGATTGTTGTCCATTTCAAGACTGTAGGCCTCCTCCCAAATATGGCCTAAAAAATGATACATAACAATCTAATACAACATATAATTAATTATCAAGATTATTTAAAGAGTTAGTTATTCATGAAAATATTCATAAACACAAGCACATAGACATAATATCTAGGACACAAACTTTTCTCTTTTATTAATAACAAAATTGGAGGTTACAACCTGAAATTTCTTGGCACTGCTCCACGAACCTTGCCTGGGTTCCTCTACTTGATCTCTAAGTGCACTATTCCCAATACTATATTCACCACCAACAAGCCAATATAATGGGAAAAGGATGGATGGTATAAAGAATATGGATGGAAGGGAATGTTGAGGATGAAACTTAGAGAAAAATGCAGAAAGATTGGGAAATAAGGGAGAAATTTTGGCAGAGTTATATTGCCTCTAGTTTGATATATCCAAATGACCCCCCTAGGGACATTTTTGTATGAGAAAAATATGGTTAATTTGTTTCCAAAAGGGCTACAGGAGGTAATATGGTTGAAAAACCTAAGATAGATTGTAAACTCCATCGGAAAGCACAAATTTTATATTTTTTTGTCACTTTTTAGAGTGCATGCATGCAGGAAGCGTATTTATGTGGGATTTAAGGTATGAAGCTGGCATATGTACGTGCTCTGCATATGTAATAGGGCATGTATGCCAAGAAAAAAATTGTTTTTTGAGAAGAACTCCATCAAAATGGGTTGGCAAATGTATGAATGAATATGAAAACATCAAGGATGCATAGAAGTGGAATTTTGAGTTATAACATCTATGATCAAAGGATCTAATGTCAAATGATGATGCATAGATAAAAAGATACAAACTAAGGAAAAATGCAATAATATTTTTCTCTACAATAGATTTCTTATCTTTTATTTCTTTAGCAATGTCTTTGTGTAGTTTTTACAAAGGATAAATATAGGGTTATTGGCAAAGTCTAATTTAACTACTCAATTCTTAAATAAATAAACATTTCACAAAAATCAAGGCTCATTGTGCATTTATTGGCTTACTCTAACTAATAAGATGTATTAAATATGATATGGCATATATGTCATATTATATCTCCCTCATAAAATAAAGGAAATGAAAGGAAATGTAGGATACTTATTGCTAAAGAGAAATTTCAAAGAAGAGAGAGAGGGTAAATTATGAAGGTTATGGCATGAATATAGAATTATTAAAGGGGATACCTTAGTCATAGATGTGATATCAATATGGTTATTACTCCAGGTGAGAGACTAGATTGTTAAAGGACAATATGAGATATTGGATCATTACAGTGCCATTTGTTGGTCTTGGGATAGTTTTGTTGTCCTAAATTGTAACATGTTCGATAAAGAAAGGTATATCCAAATATCTCAAACACCTTAAGGAAAATTATCACAAAAACAAATCATAGACTAGTACACCAATATATTACATGGTTAAAACCCTCAGAGAGAGAAATAGTCCACGGCCCCAACCAATGTGGCCACTTGATAAAATATATTAATACAAAAGGAAAATAATTTAAATCAATCATCATCAGTAAATGATCGTCCATGATATTTAAATAGATATCATGGACCAATCAAGTGTTAAGACACATATCAATATATTCATTACTATCAATAAGAATATGAACCATTGGATCACTTTATGTCTAGAACATAATCATGACCATTGTATTAGATAATTATAATGCACACTAAGGAAAATCTAAATAAACATGTATGTTACCTAAAGACACGTTATACCAAGTTGATCTTAACTAACTCAAAAGTGTCTAAATATCCTAACATCCCCCCTTAAGAAAAACCTGGGATAGGATTGAATGATTTACCATATGGTGACGCAATAGGAGAAAGAAGGAGGAATTAGAGCCTATTACCCCTTAATGGTCCAACGTCCTGAACTCCTAACATACATTGAAGTTTATAATTTTTTTATTTTTTATTTTTTTCAGAGACTTTGTGAAAATTTATGTAATTTGATAATCTTTAGGGAAATAATGTACTTTAAAAACACAATCCCAAATAAGAAGAAGTGCATCTGTATATCAATGTGTTTATTACACTAATGTTGAACATGATAATTGGTGAGTTGAATGACACTCTTATTCTTGCACTAGAGTGTGGTCAATTGCTTCTATTGGAATCCAAACTATAAAAGGATCCGTTGAAGCCACAAGGATTCTTCACTTGCGTTGACCTTGATTTGATACCATGATCGATAAAAAGGGCATATCCATAGAGTTCTAACACCTTAAGGCAACAATTCACAAAAATATATTAAATATTAATACACCAATGCATTATGTGGTTAAAACCCTCAAAGAAGGAAGAAATCTACCTCCCCAACCAATGTCACCACTTGATGCAATATATTATTGTTTTGAATTCTCCTTGATTCCTTGTATTCCTAGCTAAGACATATAAAAACAAACATTTCTTTTAAGTATTTGAAGGAAGTGTTTTAAACCCATTGTTTTTTTTTATCAATAGAATCCCATTGAGGCATTAAGTATGTAATTTCATCAATTTTTTTATTGATATAAGTGGTAGTTCTGTAAGTTGGAATTTCTACCCTATATGCTTGAGTCTTTAAATTATGTGATTAAATTTTGCATGTGCTTCCAATTTATAGTTTTGTTTTCTATTTGAAGTAGTTTTTTCACTGTGGTTGTTGTTGTTTCATATGTAAATATGTAGTATACCTAGGGAGGTAATATGGGGTACCTAGGGAAGTACCCAATGGGAATGTAGTTATGTGTTATTAGTGGAAGTCAATTAATATATGAGAATGTGGTCATTCAATGTAAGATGGACTAGGTCCACTATATTAATAAAGGCCCACTATGGTAGTTGGATGTAATAAATGTGAGAAGGCTCTCTAGAAGGTTCCTAGGAGATAAGGAGAGCTATATAAAGAAGTGTAGGCAATGTAATGAAACATAGTGAAGAATATTGTGATTGTACAAGCAAGGATTGCTTGAGGAGTTTTATCCTTCCATAAGGATTAATATATGGTGTTGCCCTACCTCAAGGGTTTGGTAATAATAAAGTGTGGTTTTCTATATGGTTTCATAGATCTTGTGTGGTGATTGTATTCAGATATATTTGGATCTATTGTGATACTTTTTATTCAGGTATTTGGTACTTAACAATTGGTATCAGAGCAGTTTCCTTGGCCAAAGAAGGAAAGATTTGTTTTCTCTTTTTGCAGAATTTTTTCTAGGGAAGAAAAAGAGGGTGACGCACTTCAGGTTCAGATATAAAGCTTTACGAGATGAATTTGGAAAAAAAAATTGGGTATTTGAATTCCTCTCGAAAAAATACCCAATTTAAAAAAAAAATCAACCGAAACGGAGTTCGGGAAGTAAAGTTATGAGCATTTTAAATTCAACAGTTTTTTCAGAGTTTTTCCGGAAAAAGCCGCGATTTTCTACCGTAACTTATTGTTCTATTTTTGAGAATTTTTCATAGCAAGATGTATTTTACAGGGAAATGGGATGGCCCTAGTATTGAATCATTCATTAAATAAAGAAAATCAGCATGGTAAGATACTTGGCCCCATTGGGTAGATCTCAAATTGCAAGGTGATGCTACCATTTGGTGGAAATCACTTGATTATAAGGAGATGATGAGACTCTCCAATGTAGAATTTGACAAAATATTGTTAGACAAGTGGTCTCATGGAGAAAATAAGGATAAAGAGAGAACCAAGAGTTTATTTTCATGTGAAAAATCTATATTACAGGTTCATGGCTGTATTCATAAAGAAAATATCGTTGCTTCTATTAACCCTAGTTGCATGCATAATTTTATCAATGTTTAGTTGGTTAATAGATTGCAAGTTCCAATAAAGAATATTCAAAGCACACATGTTGAGGGTGAAAATGTTCAAATTTTTAAAGATTTGAAGATTACCATGGATAAATATGTGTTGCATTCAAATTTTTATGCTATGGATATGGATGAAGTGGATATTGTTTTGGGATATCCTTGGATAGAATCAGTGGGTACCATTAATATTAATGTGCAAAAGAAGTTTTTAAAGTTGTGGTACAAGAAAAAGAAAATCACATTGCAGGATGTGTCTCTTAGTAAGAAAGATGCACCCATGGAGGCTAGCAAAGAAGTTATTGCCCAATCTAAAGTTGAATCAGAGGCAGAGTCTACAGAAGGAGATGAAGCAAAACTACAAGAAGGACATAATCAGGAAGCTAAGGAGGTCATTGACTCAAAGGCACAAAGTGTTGCAGATTTGAAGAAAAAAGACTCAAAGGCACAAAAGTGTTGCATTTGAAGAAAAAAATAAAAAATTCCTACAATTGTTGTATATCACCATCCACATCATATAGAGATGCAAAAGTCATTAAGGCAAGGGCACACAGTAATGAACATACTTATGTGACCAAATGCACCAGCAGAGCACCAGACAGGAAACCAATCAAGAGGTGCATGGAGGACTACCAACACTACGGGAAGAGCTCAAGATACATAAACAATCCCATGGCAACCCCGACATGTTGCAAAAGAAGATAAGGGTGGAAAGGTAGCAAATAGACATCATGTTCGACTTCCATTGGGATGGATGGATGGTCGTACTTGGTACCAGTTGGCTACATTCCTTAGTCAATCATATTGAATGGTTTCTTCTCATGTTCCGAGGACGAAACATGTGAAGGGGGATGGAATGTAGTATACCTAGGGAGGTAATATGGGGTACCTAGGGAGGTACCCAATGGGAATGTAGTTATGTGTTATTAGTGGAATTCAATTAATATATGGGAATGTGGTCATTCAATGTAAGATGGACTAGGTCCACTATATTAATAAAGGCCCACTATGGTAGTTGGATGTAATAAATGTGAGAAGGCTCTCTAGAAGGTTCCTAGGAGATAGGGAGAGCTATATAAAGAAGTGTAGGCAATGTAATGAAACATAATGAAGAATATTGTGATTGTACAAGCAAGGATTGCTTGAGGAGTTTTATCCTTCCATAAGGATTAATATATGGTGTTACCCTACCTCAAGGGGTTTCTCTATTTCTTGTGTTCATGTTATGGTGAATGGTTTATGGTTTATTCTTGGTTATTTATGAAGTATATTTGCATATCTGGTTTAGGTAATTAACAAAATACCAACTTGGATGTCATTAGAAATGAAGTTAGAATGCACAAAGATTTGTCATTTTTACTCTATGCATTTGCAAAGCTTAGTAGCATTTCGTAAAAACCATGGGATCCCAATGACGAATATAATGAGAGATAACCTAAACAAGAAATGAATTATCCACAATCAAACCAACTCTATTCCTTATCCCTTTCACTACTTTCTTCAAAACAAGCATTCATGCCATTAAAGGCCTTGTGTCTACACTTCACATAGGATTTCCAAAAATCGTTTTTCAAGACCACCTTTTTAAATGAAAAAGGAGCTACGTTCGACAAAATGTTTTCCAAGACAGTGCATATATTCATCCTCAAAATCCCAAGATCAAAAGGAATCAACCTGCTAATACAATTGTTTGAAATCTCTAGATAATTAAGCATCGACAAAGTACCTAGAATCATATGAATTGAACCTGACAACTAATTTTTTGAAAGAATGACCTCCACAAGATTCTTTCATTTAGGTAAGAAGCTTGTCACTTAGCTAGTTATTGCTAGTTCCATGTTTCCTAATCCATGAGTAATAGCATTGGGAAATTCAAATTGAGGTTTAGTGGCAAGAGAATTGGATGACTTATCATAGTAAATAGTTATTCTATGATGTGCATTTCAGATTCTTTCAGATGTAAGGATTCTCTACAATTCAAAGCTCTATGTAAGGAAATATGCCATCCATTATAAAATGGATATGTAAGGAAATATCCCACGCATTATAAAATGTTTGTGTAAGGAAATATCCCACATCATCTAAGTAAGGAGATTTTATTTCAATTCTATTAAGACATTCCCTCAAAACATTCCAAGGGAATAACAACAATTCCCTTGGGCTATGCCTAAATTATGTGTAGTTCAGTTTCGACTATTTTCATCACCAAAATATTAGCATTAAACAATTTGACTAATTGATCTATTCGATTAATGACTACAGTGATTTTCAATTGTTTGTTTTCATGTGCCTCACTGGATTTGCTTGAATTATGTGCATTTCAGTTTCAACTATTTACATGCATGCAACAATTCAACTATTTACATCATCAAAATATTAGTGTGCAACAATTCAACTAATTTGGGAATTTAGTTATTGAATACAATGATTGAAATCTTAGCATGCAACAATTCAACTAATTTGGGAATTTAGTTATTGAATATAATGATCTATAAGAGTTTGATTTCATATAGAGTTCAGTTCAACATAATTCAACTCTACTTGAGATCTAGTTTTATGCATGTGTAGGAGGCTCTACTTGCAAATATTCATGGAAGGACAACCTCCAAAGTTAACCAACCAAAACCATCATTGGGATGATGCCACGGGAACTCCTTGATGGTTCCATTGTTTTCATGGACTTGACATGGGAGTTATTCCAACACGTGACTTTTCATGTTGAAATTATTGTTATTATCTTTGAACATCTTAAGGGCTTCAAAATAGGTAAACTAACATGTCCAAAATAAAAAATGGATCTATTTACTATGTCAAAAAAATAGGTCCATGTATGATGTCAACATAAAACCAAAGAATTGTGGGAATGCACAACCCCTCCATTTCGTGAAATATTTCAAGTATAATCGGGATATTTTTGTGCATAATTGTTACACATTATTTTCGGCATCCCTATGACTGTTAATGATGTAAACCTATTTGTTTCCTTTAGAGGGGTTAGTGGCCTGAGTTCCTGAAGACAGAAGGGAGAAGAACTTTTCCTGAGCAAAGAAGTTGCATTTTCCTTTGTAAAAGCCCTGTAAAAAAGGAAGTTCGCAGGTTGCTATATAGGCAGGGTGTGAGAATGCCTGATTCTCGCAAGTTGCACCATAGCTAGGGTGCGAGATGTTCACAGGTTTCTCTATAGACAGGTTTCTCTATGGTGAGGTGGCATCCGAATGGTTTGGATCTTACTCACTTTCATGATTTAGTGGGATCATCCTAACCTCCTCACCTTATCCTCTTCAACTTATAAAAGGAGAGATTTCTCATGGAGAAAGTTAGCTTTGGTTAGCTTTGGAGCTTTTGGGATTAGCTTGGACTGGATTGAGCTTTGGAAATTTTTAGCTTGGCTAGATGAGCAACTTTGTCCAGATAGATTGTGAATATTATCAGATCTGTGCTCAGAATTCTTGGAGTGAAAGTGTGTGGGGAAAGAAGGATAGTTGGAAGGGACCTTATGACATCAAGGCCATGGTTGTAATATCTCTTTCACATTTTAGATGATACAGTAATATGATTCTTTCCTATAAATCTTGTTGTGTTTTATTGTATGATTCCTTGATCACATACATAGGTTTATATTGAGTTTATGTTATTGCTATCACTTTGGTTGGTTGCATTCTTTTGTAGGATCATCCATGTGTTATGCGTTGGAATGGAGCTAGGATGGCGATGGCGAGAGGAGGCGACATTTAAATGGTATGTGACCATTCCTCTTTGGTTAGTAAATTCGATATCTAAAACTTAAGGAAATCGTCATGTTCTGGTGTGTTTTGTTCTAGATCTAGGTGGATGTAGGGAGATCAGTTAGTGTCTGCACCTACCGATTAGTCCGATAACAAAATTGGTGACTCCACTGATGATCGGATTGTTTCCTAGTTAGTCTAGTTTCCCTTGCTTTGATTGCTTGTTTTCTGGTCTCTGAGTCTGTGGGAGATCCATCCGGACTCTTTGGATCTGAAAGTTCACTCAAATTTAGTCCTTTTTCAAATTTTTGCTTATTTATAGGCATTCTCGCACTGTACCCTTTAGTGGCCTATGAGAAACACCTAAGTTCACACCCTGGTTTTAAGTCCAGTGCGAACCCCTCGCAGTCAACCTGTGTTTAGCCTGGGAGAATCCTTGATTCTCGCACTGTAATACACGGCCAGCCTGCGAACTTGTTTGCAAATTTTTTTGGATTGGGTCTTGTCATTTTTTTATGCCCAGTTTTGCTTTGAATAGCTGGATTGAACTTTTGGAGCCTATATTGAACTGTTAACAGTCTTCTTGACATTCTTTGAGTTGTATTTATCCATCTTTGCTTTGTTTGGTTTTGAAGGATTAGTATCTTTCTTTGAGTGTCTTTCAATTACAAAGCATGTGTTTTCTTTAGAATTGTTTAGGGAAAGATCAGATTTCTTCTGAATACTTCGCTTTAAAAGAGAACTTTTAGTTTGGGTTTCTTTGTTTTAAGAAAGTTCATTATTTCTTTTAGTGAAATTTTTGAAACAAAAATATTTAATTTCTTGCCTTATATTAGATTGGGGGCATCCTTGCATTTCAAGTAGCGAAATTGCATGATTCTTGGTGTTTTTTTATCTTAAATTATGAAAAATTTAGATCAGTACCTTTTTCAATTTCTTGAGAATCGTGCATTGGTGTTCAGTACCTTTTTCTCATTTCTTGAGAATCTTGATATTGATGAGTTTAATATATTTTGGGACATTGTGCATATGGGAATGATAAATGTTTTTTCCTTCTCATAGCATAGCTTTCATCGAAATGAAAAGAATGCCTCTTCATATCTTTGCATAATTTTCGAGTCTGTCAAAACACCATATTGTCCACGCCATATTCCTTTTGAGTAACAACAACCATAAAATAAAGCGCTTATAAAAATTGATTAGACATTTTTATATTTTCTAGTAGTAAACCTACATTATATTAGTCGTAGAGCTTTGGAATAGGTGTGAAAGATAACTTTCCAAAGCTGCAAACAAACATAGTATCTTCTGATAGGGAGAGTTAAATCCACTTACTACATTTTTTCCTAGGAAGCCCTTCTAACACAAGGGTCAATCACGAGGTCGCATTGAGACTGGCAGAGTTACTCACCCTACTTTGTTGTTCTTGGTGTAGATATTGCGCGTATTATGGGGGTCGCTTGAAGGTATACCCACGATTATGAGTGGAAGCTTTTCGAGTTGATTTCAGTCTAGATGCCCTACCCTTGCGCGTGGATTGGACTGTCGACTGTTTCCCCAGGAATCATTGTAGTGATTGGTAACCTTAGTGGCCTATATCTTTAGGGTCTTTATACAAGGTGACTATGGAGGGGAAAGTCTTCATGGTACCTGTAATCGACGTTGGCCAAACTCACTCGGGCTCCTTGGAGGGTATACCCACGATTATGTGTGGGAGCTTGCACCAGGGTGTAAGTCTGTTAAGCAGGTCGTCAACGT
>SNQJ01S0051487.1:69786-88001 GCA_010110895.2 Picea sitchensis | reverse complement strand
CGGAAGTGTCCATGCTATTTGTAGACCACAGAACAACAGAAGCCCAATTTTCAGTCTAGCACCCCGACAACCCGAAAACCCATGTCAATTCTGCACCAAACACTTCTCCAGGAACCTAGGTAACAGACGTTACTACTAATTTTTTTGTGTTTTTTGTCCACGACTGTATATAAAACATATGTTAAGAATACTATTTTGTATACGATGCCCTTAAATTTCTAATAGTCCGCAAATCCGGTTGTCACTTTGTATATCGTAGAACTATTTTTTCTGCTTTTTGCCCATGTACCCATGTACTTCAACTCCCTACCCACGTGTCTCCTGACTTTAACTTCAGCTTGCTCGAGGTAGCGCACCATTACTCTGAGTGCACCCTGCTTTGCCTTCACATCCTTTCAACGGAACTCGATGGGCCTTTATTCTGCGCGTGTGGCCATTTATGGAAACTCACCAGCTCCCCGGCCTATTTCAATTGCTCCACTGGCTCTAGATGGCTCATTCTTTCCTAGTTTTTCTTCTCAGAGCTCTGCCTCCTGCCCAACCTTTCCCTGCTTTGCTTTTGTCCTCTCTTGCTTTGTTGCTGGCACATTTTCGCTCTCCCACTGTCCCGAATATGCCCCGACTACGAGGGAAGTCGAAACGCGGGTCGACCTGCCAGCCAAACCGGCCCCGCCTAGTCATCCGTCCCCCGCCTGCTCCTTCACTGCTATCCTCCTCCTCTTTAGCCACCTCCTCCTCATCCCTGACACAATCCACTCAAATTCCCGCTTCTCTCTCGCCCCTTGCTGCATCCCTTGCTCTGGTGCAGAGCCTGGTGTTCGACCTGCGTCGGAACATGGACGACCTCCAGTTCCGCCTAGAGGCCCTGGACAACAAAGCCTCTCAACTTCTGCAATTGCTCTCCACGTTACAGGATGCTCATCACCTCCCACCAGAGGCAGGCCAAGCAACAACAACCCAACTAGTAGCAACCTTCGCACCAGTGTTGGCACTGGAGCAGAAGAAAGAGCACGTGCCATCACAAACGGATGACACTATGCAACTGAACCAGACACCAGTCGATGAGGAGTCGCCTCCTCCTGGCGACACGACATTTGTCACCTTCTACATGGTCCTGTCGCGGCACTACAACCCATAACGATGATCTGTCTATTGTTTTCCTTTGTTATTTTGTCATCTGCATGTCGACCTTTCATGCATTTGTCCATGGTTACTATAGTTATGCTGTCTACACTTTCCACAGTTGTAACGACCACCCTTACGGGCCACAGTTTTGAACTCTTTTTGCGTTAGTAACATTCTACACTTTAGTTATGAAGCGGTTTGGCTGGCTGAGCTGGTTTCCCCTCATGGCAGCTCAGTTCATACAATGTTATAATATTCTATAAATTATTGTCTCATGTATATGACATAATCGTTAAATGTATATCACAGAACTGTTTGGTGCAAAAAGTATATCACCGAACACCCTCGACATCAAAATCTTCATACAATGTTATAATATTCTATAAATTACTCAGTCTCATGTATATGATGGAATTGTTCGCTGCAAACTGTATATGACATAACTGTTAAATAAAATGAACCCACGACTTCGCCTACACGCTACTCCATAATTGTTGGGTTGCATTGGTTATGTACCAAACATTAATAATTTTTGATAAATTTCAAATAAAACTAATTCAAGAATACCACGTGTACTGCAACTTGCTACCCACGCGTTTACTCTGTGTCCAACCTGACAGGGACTACGCTGCCATGCAACACTTGTTTAATATTTAGTTTTCTTTTGGCCATGTCCAATATTTTTCTCAATGTTGTAACTTTTATCGTATTGTTGATACACTTTGCTACATTTTGAGCATAAAGTATAATATCTACCTAAGTGAGTTTTGGAGGATCTCCCTGTTTTCCTTATATGAGTTTCCTCGTAGTGATAGATGAAAGTTTTTTTTAATAAATGATAAGTCTAGTGTTTGTCGTTGAGGTTTGAGGTTTTGGATTTTCAATAAGTTAATTTGAGTTTAGAGTGAGGATTGATTATATGAATTATGAAAAGACTTAGTTTTCGTTGGTCTTTCTTAATATGCTTGAGGTGATATTCTTTCTATATTTTGTTATTTATGGACTCCATTGTATTTTTGTATATCCTCTCTCGCATCTCAGGTAGAGACTTTCTCTTATTGTGAAAGATCCGATTGTTATGCTCTATCCAAATGTTTCAAGTTACCATTCCTAAAACCATGGCCCAAATTTTGGCTTCTAATCTAGTTAAGTGTTTTTTTTTTTAGTACATATATCATTGAAAAAAAATCCCAGCAAGATGCTTCTAGAATCTTAATTATCATCTATTCACTACTTATCAAGAGGTAGGACATGGCACTTCAAGATGTGAGGTTGAGCTTGATGCAATAACTTTAACTACTTTTATCTACATTTGCCCCATTATAATAATTTGTTGGCTCTAGATAGGTATACCACCACTTTTTTAAGAAATGAAATCTGAGTGAAGGTTGTAACAATACTTGCTCTAACCAATCCAACTTACATTTTATGAAAGTTGTAAAAAATATAACCAATTTTATGTAATAAAAAATCAAAATGTATTTTTCTATTTCTCTTATCTTTAACAATTTTAGGAGTAGGCAAGGATCACAGGTGCGGGTGAGGTGATCTATTCCCCAGGAGGTCAACTAAGTCTATCCTTCTCTTGGAGTATTGGAGAGGCAACTAATAACCAAGATGAGGCTTATGCTATTTTTAAAGGCTTGGATCTAGCCCCGGACCAAGGCATTAAAGACATTTGCATTCTTGGCGATTCTTGGATGATCATTAATCTAATTAGAAAATGAGCCTAGCCTCAAGACATGAAGCTCAAAAATATCATTGCAAGAGTTCTTCAAGAAATCGAAGCCTTTGAATCCTTCCAGGCCTTCCATATTCTCAGAATTAACAATTGTCAGGCGCACTATAAAGCTAACTTAGCAACAAAGGCACCATTTGAAGAAATCAAAATTGATGGCAGGATCGACCATCACCCTATTCCTTAATGAAGACCTCCAAGTTTATGGAACTCATTTGTGTTCCTAGTTTGTGGTGGGTCCCGAAGACACGTGCCTCTCTCATAATACATGGGTCGATCCCTGCCTTATGCCTTGCCACCTGGCTTCGATCTCCACCAGATATAATGGCTTATGGTTGATCGTCATCCTTGTCAAATCATTATTTATTTACCCCCGTCCTTCAATTGCTTCTCACTTCTTCACGCATGCACCCGATTCTATTTGCTCTTCTCTGGCCTATCTCACGGCTGCTCTCGACCTCTTCGCACATTGGATCTATACTATCTAGTTGGTACATGGCGTCATTGAAGCTTGGTATTATGGTTCCTACCTTAAATCATGATGGGTTCGAAAGGTTCAAGTCCTGTCACATGCACAACCTCCCCTCCAACTCAAAAATGCTGATGCAGGACAATAATCATCGATCTAGGTGGTGGCTCTTCGCACGCAATGTGCGAACGATAAATTTGAGCCTGAGACAATTCCCAGTATGCAATGGTTGTTCAATTCTTGTAGCCACTAGAAGAACATCAACAATTTTGAGGAGTTGGGTCTTAGAAATATCACCAGTTTTTAGGGAGCGGTCTGTGTAGGAACATCACAAAGAAAGAAGAGGACTCTGATGGCAAACAAAAGGACATGTGCATAACGTTGGTGCATGGAGTTGTAGGAGGAGGAGCACAAGGAAATGGTTAACCAATTGAACATTCTCCATCTTCGGCCTAATAAAGCTTCTGTCCACTCGCAATCCACCATGGAAATTCTGGTAGAATATCAACAGGTATTTCAACAATTGAAGGATGTAGTGGAAGCGATACGCTTAAAAGTGGTTGAGCTGCGCTCTCGACCTGTCTCTCCAGTACAATCACCTTCTTCCTCAGACATCTTACATGGAGCGTCGTCACCTGCTCAACCCATGCAGGTGCCTGATTAGAATTCACCATCGCCTCCTCGTGAAGAGGCAACAAACATCCAAAAACTTGCTAATTAGTTAAGTCCATGCTGTGTTTTTTTGTTTTGATTCTAGGAGTCTTTTACAGGTAATACAATCGGATTTCTAGTTATCTAAATTCCATGTATGTATTAAAGGGCCCTTTTGAAAATACTAGTAGTATCCATCCAATTTTTGCCTCTGCTTTGGCTCTGTTAGAAGATTGTAAAAACTTCACCTCTGATTTTCTACACATGCTTTTTTGAATAAGATTTTTTCCTAGTTTCATTAAAAAAAAAACAATTTAAGGAGCAAGATAATGAACCAATGATTTGACCATTTTTTGATTTGTTTTACCGAATTTGACAATCTAATCTTTGCCAAAATTCATTGTAAAATCCAATGTAGTTTTTTATCACATGGATGGATTCAACAATGTTGAAAAATCCTAATGCACTTGGATTATGCAATCTTTGATTATAATATGTGCATTTCATTAAACAATTTTTTAATGGATTTTCGTAAAAATCATTGAATTGAATTGACCTCCTGTTATTTTCGTTTGATCAAAAAAGGCAAAAATGTTGACCCTTTATCCTTTTCCCACAATTTTAAACATTTTCAAACATATTTGGAAAATTTATAACAAATTCAACTAACACGTAGATATTGTCAAATCTGATCAGTGATATGCTAAATCATAATAATGCAAAATTGAAAAAGATGTTGGTAGGTACAAATAGGTTCCACATGATGTGTCAATGTTATTCTTCATGGCAACTATGAAGGAAGGGCTTAAACATGCACACAATGTATGGAACACCTATATGTGATGCACAATGTATAGAATGCCTACACAAGATGCACTCCATACAAAATGCCTACATAAAAATCACGGGGAGGATGAATGCTATTTAACTTTGAGTTATATTTAACTCTCACTTATTCATACTCAAGGGACAAAGATTTTATATTGGACAAGAAGCTAATTCACTTAGACAAAACACAATTGACTAAAAGAACCAGTTGAAAGGGGCGATCCCTTCATCGAATATCCTCATTACAAGGTTATACCCCTCATTACTATAGGTTTAAGCAATATGTATTACTAATGATGCATAACATTTTTTGCTCCAAAATCCTCCCTAGTTCTCATTCTATCGTTGGTTGAGCAAGATCTACTAATATATGATATGAGAAAAATAAAACAAACACTACTTATAAAGATAAAATAAATTTGTATAGGTATTATAAATATATCTATAATGCGTATACAAAATTTGAGGTATTGTATACTAAAATAAGAAAAATAATCAAATTAAAAACATTAATCTAATATATATATGGAACAAAAATCCATATAATGAGAAAATTGAGCTATGTGGTTGTTTCTTGCTATTGAGACAAAGTTCTCTCTATATATATAATGGGAAAATTAAGCTATATGGTATTTAAAACATCCATATAATGGGAAAATTAAGCTATACGGTATTTAAAACATCCATATAATGGGAAAATTAAGCTATATGGTATTTAAAACATCCATATAATGAGAAAATTAAGCTATATGGATTTCTAGCTATTGAGGCGAGGGCCTTCCATTTATAACAAGATTATGCCATCAACATACCTGTTGCATTGAAGGATGGTAGTCTGTTATTTGAGAGTTTAATGGCGTTTTCACTCAATGCTATCATCCATAGGACCGCCACAACGGCTGAAAGAAAAGAGAGGCTAGGCTCTTTTGGAGCTTTAATCAAAAGCAACATGTTAAACAAGACAATAGTTGCAGGAAGGCTTATATGCATGCCTTGCGTATTTCTTGTACATAGATCAAAGAGCTTATAGGTGAAAGTGTCTGAAAGTTTCCCTTGAGATAGTAAAAGAAGACAATGAACAAATACTGTCTCTAACGAGCAGTCAAGATGGTTCCCACATGTCGATGGATTTTTCAGTATTGAATACGACCAAATCTTTTGCTGATATTCTCTTCCTGCAAAAGTCTTGTCCATGGGTTGTGAGAGTAAT
The DNA here is from genome assembly GCA_010110895.2 of Picea sitchensis. Taxonomy (NCBI): domain Eukaryota; kingdom Viridiplantae; phylum Streptophyta; class Pinopsida; order Pinales; family Pinaceae; genus Picea; species Picea sitchensis. The sequence goes on along the minus strand of SNQJ01S0051487.1, from coordinate 81,980 downwards.
GAATGCAGGCCATATAATGATTCCACCGTAGTCGACCTCAGAATAAGAGGTAAAATAAATCGACCAATTACTGAAGAAACAAAATGGCTATTAATATTTAAGAAAAATAAAAAATAAAATGTTCTAATATAAACCTAAACCTTTGGATATAAACCTAAACCTTTGGATGAAAGGACAAATTTAAATTCAACCCTCTATTAATATTTAAGAAAAATAAAAAATAAAATGGTCTAATGTAAACCTTTGGATGAAAGGACAAATTTAAATTCAACCCTCTTACTAATAAGGAGTCAACAATTCTATATACACTCGAGACGTCATGTATAATAACTTTGAAAAACACAAGGTGAGAGAATATTGGGATAAAGACAAACTGCCAATATTTTTTTTCCAGAAAATAATGATCAAATAGACATAATATATTATAAGGATTAGGGTTTTGTTATGCCAATTTAAATGATGCTTTATCTTTCAATGGAGAACATAGTTCCAATGAAGTCAAGCTAGACCAGATCCTTTTGTTCAAAGTGGGCTAGAGACAACTCTTGTTACAATTTTCCGAAGTCTCTACCTTCGAAGATATCAATAATTTTAGTTTAGATTATCTTGATATGTATGTTTTTATTTTTTTGGAGAAGTTGAATTAATAAATAAAAATTTCCAAAAAATTAAATTCGTCTTATAATTACCTTCTAAAAACACATATTATAAATTAGATAATCTAAAGCGAACGAATTATTTCAGGAAAACTAAAAATATATAACGCGCAGGTTATCATAATTTATTTTGTTGTTTGGATCCGGAGGTACAGAGTTGGACATCGCCGGGAGAGGAGAGGAGAGCCGAGGAGGTGAAAAAATGGGGATGATAGGTGACACGATCGAATCCCTCCGATCGCTCCAGATTAGACAGGTGGCCATGCAGGCCATCAGCCTCGGTATGTTTTTTTTTCGATCCTTTTTTCATTATTTGATGTTTTTACACAAAACGTAAGGTCAACAGATTCCTATCCATGGCAAGCGAGTTATCTCTGGTTTCCGCAAACCTCCCGAGGGTTCGAGCCTGCGAATTCAAATACTCAATCCAACATGTAGACAGACCTGCTTTTTTTCATTTTTTACTTTTTATTTTTCTGTATATAGTTATGCTGTCTTTTTTAGTGCATATATCACAGGGTTTGCAATGTCACAGGGTTTGTGGATCGGAATCGAACCTGTGATCACCGTTTCAGAATATTTTATAGACGAAGTTTTGCTATGCAGTAATCTACATGTCTGAGGAAGCCCGATCAATTATTTCGAGATTTTGACTGGATTAAAGTAACAATTTATGACATCTTGAAAGTAGATCTTCAACCAGATGAGCAGAAAACCAAAAAAAGCAGAGGTTTTAGTTGGATTTAACCCGAGTTATGCTGGCATAATTACTTGCTTAACAAAAAAACAGTGCGGGATAACCGATGAAACAAATAAATTCTCTGTTAACTCGATAAGCACTTTCAAGTGGCCTTAGAATGCCCTTTTAGACACCGCAAGACATGTTTTAGTTCATCTGGAACAATGTTGCAAAATTCTCATCCAGGATTAACTCGGCCAGGGTAAACAATGAATGACTTGGGAAAAGATCTTCCAACTCAGCAAAAAAAACTTAAAAACGCCAAACAACAGAAAATGCATAAAATCTCTTTTTGGCCCACTTCACAAATGATTTGTTACTACATGGCACAGAATAAACACCAAGTTTTCCCTCTAAAACTAAAACGAACTTCTCATTGGCAGAAGTGCAATCAGCCAAGTTTGAGTGAGCAAAATGAGTGGGAATTGGGTTTCATAGGAAAATATTCATGCGACACCAGAGGTCTCCCAAAGAATCGCGCATAACTTGCCACACTTGTGAATCTGACGAATTATCTAAAAAAAAAATGCAATTCCTTTGCTGTGATTTCTCGTTCTAGGTTGTACTTGCTGAAAAATAGGAAACTCACCATTTTTTGTGAGTTTTACAACACTGATCTGGAAGATGCTCTTCTGGATAAATTTAATATACAATTGATAAAACAAGCAAGAGCATTGAAAAGGCCAATGGGGCCTTGGTTCACTGGTGAGCTTGACGAATTATTAAGGTTGTCCACCAAGGTTCTGTACTTGCTGTGGTCTGCCCCACATGAATGGCAAAAGGTATAAGGCCAGGGGTAAGTCCTGGGCAAATTCAGTGGAATAGATGCCCCTTAGACTTGTCACCTAAAGCTGAAGGAAGTCTGTGTTATGCAGTGCAGCCCCTGACTTTTTGGGGCACGTGACTCGAAGAAACTTAGAAAGAAAAAGCAAATTGATGGGAACTTTTAAGTGCCCCTAAAATGTTATCGATTATCTCGGAAATGCACTTGTTGGTAATATAGTATGAAACTGACAAAACATGTCCAAACATTGAAAAAGCCTAAGGGGCCTTGGTTTGCTGGCAAGTTTGAAAAAGTATTACGCCTTCCACTAGGGTCCATACTTGTGGTCCGGGCCACCAGAATGGCATGTCAAAAAGGGATGGGGCGGAGTGCAAGCACTGGGTGACTCTGGCAGAGTAGTTTCCCCACAGATCTGGCATCTAAACTGCAGGAACTCTGTTATGTGGTGCAGCTTGCCACCTCAGGGTGTGTTTCGCAAAACAACTTTAAAAAAAAAATAGCATTGAGTTTTGGAAATTGTTGACACTTAGATAAGTGATAGTGCTTCTGTACAAATTTTGCAAAGGGTTTAACACTAGGGGGCAGAAATCTATCAAAGTTATAGGTTCACATTGAGGGAAGATATGGAAGGTGAGTTGCTGGTTGTCAAGGTCTTGTATCTGTTGCTAGCGGCAAAGTAAAGTGATTGATTGCCATATTTAGGCTAGTGGATGCCTTAGAGTTTGGTGCTAGTTGAATGGTTGGTTTCCCCCTGCTTTGGCCTTGCCTTTGTGAAGCTAACTCTATTGTTTCAGGTTCCTAAAGTAGTCAACTTTGCCAACGGTTTTTTTATGTGCCCTAATCAATCTAATGTGGCTTTGAATGCTGTCTGCTGGCCCACTTAATCTAGATATCAAAGGGGGTGCGACACACAGTAAGGGCAGGGCTTGGGTAGATTTGAAAGGCCCTGTCTGCTGGCTTAATATAGGCATAATGAAGTTCAATCAAGCTTCATTAAGTTCAATAAGGCCCCTTTCTTCGAGCCCCTTCCAGGCAGCTAGGCAGACCTATTTGAAGAAGATTGAAAGGTCTTCTGCTTCTTCACAAAGTGTCTTTCTTGGTAAAATTGCAAGAAAATTGATGAGAAGCTTAAAGTCATGCTTAAAAACTACTGGGCAATTTCTAGCAATCTCTATTATCTCTTTGGTCTTAATCAATGCATGGAGTTCCACAAGCAGCTTGAGTTTGCCTTCCTTCTACAAATTTATCAGAATTTTTTTTAAGGCGCAAAGGACATCTGCATGGCTAAAGCTCAACATAGGGCAAGCCATGTCAAGAGTTAAGTCTGTTAGACAACTCGTATTTACTATGAGATGAAGATTGCCTTTTTTTACTTTGGAAGAGAAGAATGTGTTCTCCATATATGTCGGAAAATGTTTCTGAGAGTTGAAAGGCAATCACTGCAATATTTCTTCTCTAGTGCCCCAGCTCTTTTTTTTCCGTGGTCTTGCTTGATCTGACTATCTTTACCTTCAAGGTTACACTAAATTGCATAGGGTTTATCAATTATGGATTCACCTCCATTCTATTATGATACTATGTTTTATATTTACTTTAAGTTTATTCTGCTCGGAGGAAATGCCCTAGGCATTCCTTACTTTGCTGTTATTATTTGATGTATTTTTCTAGCTCCATTGACCTATTTTGGTCATTAGTTGACATTAATTAAATTTCTTGCTAGTTTTACCATATGGATAATATATCATGTGTTCTTGGTCATATTGTCTTTGTTTCTAAAATCCCAATGAATATAATTTTGCAGACTTGTGAATGTGTTAAACTATATCCATTTCTGCAATCCAGCTTACATGAATGCCATCTTTTGACTACTTCACAGGAATGATTGTCACATCAGCTTTGATAATATGGAAAGGACTGATGTGTGTCACAGGAAGTGAATCACCAGTTGTAGTTGTGCTTTCAGGTAGCATGGAACCTGGATTTAAAAGGGTAAGTCTTACATATGGAAAATTTCAATTGAGCAATGCAAATTATAATCAATAATGGAACTGTTTTGTTTGCTGATTAGGTGTACTTATCAGTCTAGTCAACAACTGAGAGCATACTGTTCTTTGTTTTTAATTCTGGTTTTGGTACCAAGTTGCCCATATTTATATTGGCTAGAGATGTTGTATATTCAAACATTCTAAAGAAGAGTTCTGTACCTGCCAGAAATTGTTCAAGTCTTCAATGGGAGACAATCTCTTTATTGTTCTCTTGGTTTTCTTGAACTTTGTCTATGTGCCTTGAAGAAAATAAAGAGTGATTTGCAGCTCACTACTACCTATGATTTTGATCATTCTGCTCATTTCACAATATCTGGAATACTCATCTTTACCTTTTTTTCCAAGGAAAACCTTGCGGGGAAACTCCTGGTCACTTCCCAGCATTTGCGGATTGTACCCAGTGCAAACCCATCGGTGCTGATTACGATGCCTAACCTGGCAGGGACATCGAGTAAGGCACACAACAGAGGCTGCCAGCCTGGGGAATTGACCCCGAGACCTCGTTCATGAAGCTCAAAGCACTCAACCACTTGAGCTAGCCCACTGGGCTAAATATCCATCTTTACTTTCTGCACACCATACATAAGCTTTTTCAGCCTCACGTCTTTCAAATGGAAATTGGTTAATAACCCAATATATTTTTGTGTGACATTTATATATTCTCTGTTTCAACATTTTCATTTGGAGTGCCTTCAAAGTTCAGAGATATGTAAGTTTGCTTCTATGGTGATTTAAGATCTTTATATCAAGGAAGACGGAATGGGAGAATCCCCGTGGCAAAAAAATGTTTGTAATTTTAGCTTCTATATCAGGAATGGCAGTGCAACCAATTACTCAGGGGTTCTGTTACTAGCCTACAAGCCTACAAGCCATTAAACAAGCAATTGAGAGATGCCATAACCATACGGACCTGGTCATAATCTTATGCTGTCTTTACAGTGGTTGTTGAGCTTACATTTTATTTGTTTCCTCCTTTATGTTCATCATGAAAGAAGTCTTTAATGTTTTTTCTTTCTTTTGTTTCTGAACTCCAATTGCTTCCTTGAGACTGAGGGCTTTAGAGGAGAAACGTGGCACTGTGTCTTTCTTCAGGAAAGGACAGTCTGTCTTTCAAAGTGACTCCAGAGAAACCCTAGCTCTGCTCCCCCTTTCTTCTCCAACAACTTAGTAGGACAGCTTATAGCAAACCTTTGACATATATGGTTTCTTATTTTTGAGTAGCTTATCAAAGCCTTTATGTCATTTCACCTGCAAATGGAGCTTTTTTTCATTGATTTCCTTCCAGTTATCAGGCAGAAACTATGGCATTGTTTATGTTTGTGGTGATCTATCCAAATTAGAAAACATTGGACAGATTTGATTTCATTTTCAAGTTGTAAAGTTGTAACTTTGATTTGAACTGTGTTATTCAATTTGATTTCTGTAGCTTCTCATTTTGCACCAAATTGTTGTATGTTATTTCTAAGATGCAAAATAGAGTAAACATCTCTGTCATTGCCTTTGAATTACGAGGACTATATGTTCCGGATCAGATTTCTTTTGATAATTACACTCGCTTTAAATAGTTCATTTTTGATAAAATATTTCCTTTTTGCAGGGTGATATATTGTTTTTGCATATGAGTAAAGCACCCATTCGAGCAGGAGAAATCGTTGTGTTTCATGTTGATGTATGTATCTCTACTCTGTTTCTTTACTTTATTTCATATAATTTTGCATGTTCTAATCCTGTTTCTGTCCAATTTTTAGATCCTCTGTTCAAATAAGCGAAAAGTTTGAGTAATTTATTTGGCTTATGCTGAATGCACATCTAATAAAAGGGTTGAGCTTTTTTGAGTTGTTATTGAATACGTTTTTGATATGCATGTGCGCATGGTGGGCAGTGTGGGATAATTCTTTACATCGAGTGCTTAAAATATAACTGTCACAATAGTTGCATGTTATGTATCATCATGCTGCCCTTCTTTGGAGAACTGCACCTTTGATATGGGTGTTAGATTTTAGGGTAAAATGCAGAATGGTAGTCTCTTTTTAATTTTTCCAATAAACAAGACAAATTATATCTGTAAGTTAATCATGGATAGACCACAAGTAAAGCAAACTGCAGCTATTAAATAGAGGAGCTCTGATCACATATTAAACTCAGATCTAAGAGACAGATCTAAACACTGTAACTATAGAACTGAACACTCAACTCAGGTCTGCAACAGCATATAGTAGGATAGATCTAGAACAGTTAGAGGTAGCTTAAAGACACAACACAGAATTCATACTTCATATGTAAGTTAGCTCAGATCTAAGACAACAACTATCTGAATACAACAGGTCTATATAACTCAGATCTTTAACACACAGATGCATATGACTTCAGAAGAATTCAGATCTGAAACATATCATAAACAAATTACAATGAGCACATCCCATAGATCCTTAAAAGCTAACTCCATGATTATGCCATTAGATCAAGATCCTGACCAAAGAGTATTAGAAGCAAGGAGGAATCATACCTGGTACAATAACCTACCCTGAAGATAGCTCAACAACCACAGGCAAAATAGGTCCTAGAAAGTTATGTAGGTTAAAGGTTCCAGTTCATTGGATCTGCAGATCCTTTAAGCCAATGATAGAGGGAGTTTTCTTTGCCACCAAGTCAATAAGTTAAGGGGATAGTCATCACAGTTTCAAACCCTCAAAAAATCAAACCTTATCCAAGTAGACTTTCAGATCTGGTTTAACTAGACTGAGTGTAACCCTTTTGCCACAACAATGAGCTCCAAGGCTCCACACTTGTGCTTGGCTGGCAGAGGTAAGATGTGGCAGCTATAGAGGAGTCACGGAAGCCTTCCATAAATAAGATTACAGCCAATACTCAGCAGAAATGAGGCCGCGGCATTCTCCCAGCAATCACACAAGGGTTACAACAAAGCACAGTAGTCACAAACGACCAGCTGGCAGCCACAAATAGGGACAGCAGCTACAGAAACATCCCTACAACTAGCGGCACCTCTCAGCAAACGTGACACCCTACAACCAAACAGTGGCACCCTACCACAAGCAGTAGCTCCCTCTATCCAAGTGGAAGATCCATTGTGGGTATACAACTAGTATGCGGCACCTCAGTCAAGTGGAAGAACATGACAGCTTGTAAAGGAGACACACCAGCCATCATACAAAGGGACTGGAGAAACATCAACGAAGTAAAACCCACAGGAATGGGCACAACTCCACCCAGTCACAACTGCAATATTGCAGGACTGAGGCTGCAAAGCTCAAAACACACTCCAGCTATCCACAATAGAATATGTGAGATGTTTTTGTGGAGGGGGAGGGTGTATTATATAGTCATAGGTTAGGAAAAGGTTAGAGTTTTAGAGTTGGATTTTAAGTTTACAATAAAGTCACATGTTTAAATTATAGAATTTTAAACATGTGATATCATGTAAACTTTAGAAACATAACCCTAATAAGGCTCCTAAAACCAAAACCAAAATAAACAAAGAAACAAAAAAAAAAAAAAAAAAAAAAAAAAAAACCCACAACCAATTAAACAAACCCCAATAAACCAACAAGGACCTCAAAACAATCAACCAAGAGCAAGAGTTTAACAAAGGGTAAGGGTTTTACAAAAAGCCACAACCAATTAAACGCAAACCCCAATAAACCAAGGACCTCAAAACAATCAACCAAAGGGCAAGAGAGGGTTAACAAAGTGTTGCATCATTTCCTTCAAATCATAGGGTGAACCTAGTACTTTATCATCCCTTTGCATATGGGACTTTATCCCTCTTGTGGTTATGTCCTTCTTCAAGGAAAGACATGTACCATCAGGATTTTACACCAAGGTAGAGACCAGGATCAACTCATGCCCAGGCATGAGCACCACGGTTTCCAGTCCGGGGGCCCTAGATCTAGGGTCTTTATCATCTTTGTCCCAGACCAAGAAACCCAATACCCAGGGCATGGAGGCCACCTGAATCGATCCGAGGGGCTGTTCACCTCGGGACTTCCAAATGCTGGTCCCAGGACCAAGGAACTCCCATGCGGGCATGGTTACCTGTTGATCGAGGGCCTGACCTTATATCCCAGGTCTTCCAATCTCTTGGTCCCGGACCAAAAGAACCCAATACCAGGGCATGGAGTACCACAGATCAGTCGGGGCCCCTAGACATATCTAGGGACTTCAAATGCTTGGTCGCAAACCAAGACTCCCACATACCCAGGAGCATGAATTTGCAGACCAGTCGGGGCCCTAAGATATCTAGGGTCTTCAATCTCTGGTCCCGGACCAAGAACCCAATGCCCCAAGCATGGATACCAGATCTGAGTCCAGGGCCCTAGGTATATCTAGGGACTTCAAATGCTTGGTCCCGGACCAGGACTCCCATGCAGGCATAGTTACCTGAACCAGTCCGGGGGCGTCTGGAAGGTCTTTATCAATTTGGTCCCGGACCACATACCCGAAGGAGTGCAGGGGCCTAAGATCTTGTCCCAGGGTCTTAGCCATCTTCCCGGGGGAGGTGGCTCTGCATGCTGCATGTAAATTTAACAATGGGCAAAGATTAAAGGCGAACATATACAAAGCTAAATAAATGTATCTTTTGTAGAAAACGCTTACTTTAACTACTAAATTTTAATATATCACAACATGTACTTCAGCATTTTATACAAAAAAAGTGGGTTGCAATGGCAATCAACCACGAGCTCTAGCTTTGCGGGCATAAATAGTATCATAATCTAATTAAAAAATTCCCTAGCTATCAAATCTAGTAAAAAAAGGATCAAAGAACAAAATGCCTTGAAGTTCAGACCAAGAACCCAATGCCCCAGGCATGGGTACCCTGGATCCAGTCCAGGGGCCCTAGACATATCTAGGGACTTCAAATGCTTGGTCCCAGACCAAGACTCCCATGCCCCAGGCATGGTTACCCTGGACCCAGTCCAGGGGCCGTCTAGGGTCTTTATCAATTTGGTCCCAGACCACATACCCCAGGAGTGCACTGGGGGCCCTAGATCTTGTCTAGGGTCTTAGCCATCTTCCAGGAGAATGGCTCTCGCTGCTGCATGTAAATTTAACAATGGGCAAAGATTAAAGGCGAACATATACAAAGCTAAATAAATGTATCTTTTGTAGAAAACGCTTACTTTAACTACTAAATTTTAATATATCACAACATGTACTTCAGCATTTTATACAAAAAAAGTGGGTTGCAATGGCAATCAACCACGAGCTCTAGCTTTGCGGGCATAAATAGTATCATAATCTAATTAAAAAATTCCCTAGCTATCAAATCTAGTAAAAAAGGATCAAAGAACAAAATGCCCCAAAGTTCAAAAAACGAAGAGTGCTTTCATGGCAAGCACAATCAACACAAAAGTTAACAAGATTACAAAAGCACAAGATTATGCAGTTGCTAGAATCAAGCTAGTGTTGGAGGATCATCCTTGTCTTTGCATGGGTCTCCCCATCCCTTGATCTAAGGCTCAAGCTTTGGTGCATCAACTTCCCATCCATCATTCTCCTATTGTGGTGGATTATTGGCTTCAAAAATGACTAGGGAGAACATAGGGAACTTGTGATTTAGTGGTTGGTTCTAAGAAATTTGAGGCTCATTTTTGGTGGTGCTCTCAATGCTCCTTGGCAACCCAACTGACTTTGTGGTTGTGTTGGCCTTCACTCCTCTAGGTTTGTGTTCTGAACATGCCAACAAGTCAGACAAGGTGCAAAAGGCACCCTACTCAATGTTATAGGGGGCTGCACCCCAATAATTAAGATGATTGAAGAGATGAGAAACATCTAACTCAACTTTTTGGACCCTCACAATGATCTCCAAAGAAAGATCAACACACACAACTGTTAGAATTAGGGTAAATTTGCAAAACAATAGTATCTTTTAATTTCAGTGATCAAAGCAGCTAGATCTATAAATCGACAGAGTTAGAATCACTTAGAATTAGGATCTAAGAGAGACAGCAATAAACTTAGAAATAGAAACTCTGATCTAATGAGATAGTACTCTGATCTAATGAGAAAGTACTCTGCTGATGTAACAGTGAACAGATCTGGATTAGACTGAACAGTACAATAGATCTATAAGGCTACACACAGATTTTTAGATCTAACAACTAGTCTGATCATTACACAATAGAATAACTTGAAAATTCAAAGCATAGCTTCAGATCTACTCAATGCTAACTAGATTAAAACAATTCTGAAGTAAAATCAAGTCCAGATTTGAGTAGGTAGCTTACCTGGTACAACAGCCTTACCTTTGAAGAAAAACAGTAACCATAGGAGATGTAGAACCCTTTTGTATGCTCAGACAAAGGTTTAGTTCATAGATCTTTCATGGATCTCAATGCCAATGAATGAAAGAATTTTCTTGCCACAATAGGATTGAACTAGAAACCCTCACAGGAACAAACCTTCAACCAAAAAAACTCAATACAAGGTGACTGTGTGTGAACTTGATTTCAGCAGGGTATAGGAGGCTGTACTCTAGGGTTTTAACACAGCAATGAAGTGGACTGTATTTACCACACAGCTGGGATAGGGGTGGCTGCAACCCTATATACTTCAAAACAGCAGAATGGAGGAGGCCGCAAACCTTGTGAGGGGTAGCACTCTAAACAAGTAACTCAACCAAAGGGGGCCGCACCTTAGAGACTTCACTCAGCAGAACAGAGGATGGGGCCGCACCCATACATCTCAGCCTGCAATAATAGAAAGAGGGGCCACACCTTGCAGTCACACCAAACAACAACAAAAGGGAGAAGAGGCCGTACCCTCTACCCTCAATGAATAGCCCTGCAACAAACAAACAGGCCGCTGCTAGAGAACAAAGGAGGCCGCAGCTAAAAGTCACCCACAACAAACACAAGGAGGCCGCAGCTAAAGGTCACCCACAGCAAACACAAGGAGGCCGCAGCTAAAGGTCACCCACAGCGAACACAAGGAGGCCGCAGCTAGAGATCACCCACAGCAAACACAAGGAGGCCGCAGCTAAAGGGAGAGATCAACGCTTGCACTTGAAGAAAAATGAAAGGTGAGTGAAAGGTGAAGGAGAGGGGGGGCTTAATTTATAGTTTTAGGCTAGGGCAAGGGTTTAAAATAAAACAATTAAAATAACATGTTTAAATTTAAATTTAAACATGTGAAAATAAACATTTTAATTTTAACTTTATTTTAACTCTTGAATAAGACAACAAAACCCCAAATCAAACATGCAAGGGTAAAAGAGGGTTTGCTAGGTGGCAATACTCATTCCTTCATATCACATGGTTAACCTATTACTTTATCATCACTGCATATGGGACTTATCCCTCATGTGGTTGTGTCCTTCTTCAAGGAAGGTCATGTACCATCAAATACTTGATAGAGAATCAAGTAGCCCCATAAATTTTTCTGGGGTCTTATCCACCAAGGTCAGAGACCAAGGATCAACCCATGCCGTATGCATGGGTACCCTGGACATTTCCAGGGGCTCTAGGCTTATCTAGGGGCTTTAACTGCTTGGTCCTAGACCAAGAACCCGAGTCGTATACTGGGGGCCCTCTCAGGGGTCTTTACTGCTTGGTTATTCACCAAGAACCCCGTCTTTACTGCTTGGTTATTCACCAAGAACCCCAGTCGTATACTGGGGGCCCTCACAAGGGTCTTTTGCCATGACACTGACTGTTTGGTCCCAGACCAAGTACCCCAGGAGTGCACTGGGGGCCCTAGATCTCGTCTAGGGTCTTAGCCATCCTCCAAGAGAATGGCTCTTGCAGCTGCTTATAAGTTTAACACTCCCTCTCAGCAAGAGAGGCATTCTCAGCTACACCAAGCTTGTCACGAAAGTATACAAACTTTGTTAAGGACAGTGGCTTGGTGAAAATGTCTGCTGTCTGTTCTGCTGTCGGAACATACTGAATGCTGAGAACTTTCTTCTGAATCATGTCCCGGATATAATGATATCTCATCTCAATGTGTTT